>OX451386.1:1349711-1395806 GCA_949629135.1 Eremobia ochroleuca | reverse complement strand
GGACAGATCGCCTATGTTTGCCCAGTATTTGGCTATCACGACTTCTAGTGTAACGCCTCCCTATAAAACAATGTTTAATATTTTAAACAAAAGAGACAAGCCATGTACCCGATGCGATTTCCCATCGGCATAAATTACGAACTTCCATACATATTTTCATACCACTTTAGGGGTGAAAGTCAAGGAAGCAAACAAGGACAAAGTAATGACACAATCTAATATCATAGAACAATTTCTTAAACATTATATTCTTGAATTTTACGAGCATGCGTCAACAGATTGCAATTTAACCCTCTATAGCACAGTGTAGACTGTGGGCGACTACAGTACAAACACCTCGAAATTTAAAATAATTGATTCCATAACGTAATCGCGCACTGTAACTCGTAGTCTACACTCCGATGAACTAGTACCAAAAAAAACGACTAGACGGCGCTTCTTGTTACAAATTGAGATTTGTGTTACGACTGTCGGTATTTAGGCACGAAACGTGGTGGTTCACTGTGATTTATAAAATATATAAAAAATTGTTCTGCTCGTGTCTTGTGTATTATATTGATAAATTGGAGAGGTAAGTGTTTGAACTTTATTTTGTAACGTTATTTTTGAATACTTTCACATTGTTTTTGTTGGTAAAAGTGATTGTTGCAATTTTTGTAATTTTCTTCACAAATAATTAAAAATAATGAAAACCCAGAAACACATGTTGTATTTTATTTTTTTGTAATCATCTCTAATCCAAAAAATCAAATAAATCCCAACTTATGAGTCATAGAGGGTTAAACTTCATGTCAATGTAAATAAAAGTTAGCAATGTCGCGCACTTGTGACTTGCAACTCCTGAGCGAAAACAGGGGGTTGGTACTAGAATCGAGTGCAGTGAGAGATTCAAGATGCTCAAGGCGAAGAGACCTTTATCCCCGAGGAGAATAATCTACTTTTTACAACTTTTGCGGGGTAATGAACAGCAATACGATTTTTTTTTTTTCATATGAATTTTTAGTTGAATTCAAATCACAGTACTAACCAGCGGGTTAAAATTAAATTCAGTACAATATTATTACCTGGCCACTAAATAGGCTGTCGCTTAATGTAAAATACTGCTATTCAGCTGCACCCGGTTAGACTGGAAGCCCACCCCAAAATAGTTCGCAAAAGGCTACGCAGATGATTATTATTACCCGGCTAGACCCTAGGGGCTTTAATGACTTACTTTTAGATTAGATTTGCATGACATATATTTTCACATTATTGAGCAGGTTGTGCGACAATATTATCCACTTACCACTAACTGGAAAGGTAACAAAGTAGGTGCTTCAGCAGTAACATTAATCATCTTCTGTGTCTCGTGCGATCTACAACTCTTCTTAGGTAACAGCTGCATGGTGTGGACTAAGAATCTGCCAGTCTTTTCTTTGTCTTCTGTTGAGATCTTCAGCACTCCCCATGTGGCTTCAGGAGGAACTGTGGAGGAATGTGAAATGAAGTTGTTAAAATGGTTGATGAATGATATTATGTTCCATAGCTTAGGATTTACCATTGCTTACAGTACAATACCACAATTAATCATATTTTCTTCAAAAATATTTATATATACAACGTGTAACGTTAAATGCGCAAAACCTCAGACATCCCAACTGATTTTTAATTCAATTGACCTATTTCAGAGAGAAAATAATACATTTAAAAAATTGTAAAGGTTTTAGGTGCTGTTTTAGTTTTACTGGCCATTCTGATCGTTTCTTGCGTCTGCGACGACGCTTTATCGAGGGAGGAGTCGTCACCGGGCCGCTGCGCCGCGCTGACATTGGCTTGCTTGACCTATTAATAAATAGACACGGCAACCGTTTATAATGCAGATTTTTTGAAAAATGTGACCTATATTAAAAAGTGGTTCAATTAATTGTGCTCGTTATTCTGATCAAACTATTTTCAGGTTTTGCGCATTTAACGTTACACATTGTATATATTTTTTTATATTGTAGAATTATTACAATTATGACAATATTACTCACCGATAACAAAATGCCTGACAATAGTAGCAGGTTTGAACAACACATTCTTCTCACTAATGCCGGGTGGCGCGGGCGCAGCTAATCTAAGTGGTTGCGGCTGAAGTACTGTCACAGGTACTCTGAATACTGGACCCTTTTCTATGCAGGCAACGTCGTATGCGTTTAGACTGGAATCATTTCGGTAATGTTGGAGTGTTAAATGATAATAATCTGGGGACCTAAGGTAAAAATTAATAAAGAAAAATAATAAGAAAGATACATTTTATTTGTTAAATTTTTATTATGAGGATTTTTTTCAACCAGAAAATTATTATGTCTTTACTATTCTACGACATCGGCATTGTTTAGAAATACTTTGACGAAATAGAAAAAAAATAGGGTGAAATGAAAATGTAGATTTACAGACAAGGAATGTAATGTTGTTAGGGTAGTATAGGAAAATTGCCATTCCTAGCTCATAATATCGGACCATAGTAGATAAGAGTTGTCAAGCTCATAACATAGAAGACGTTAGATTTAACCGAGTTGAAAGTTCTCCAGGTATCATGAATTAAAATTTCCTAATAGGATTTCAAAGGCAACTTGAACTTACGTCATATCTTCAAATTTCATCCACCACCAATTCCTTCCAACCCTCTAAAAGCCAAACTCGACTCACCTAGTGAAGTGCGGCCCCGGCGCCAAGGCCGCGGTGTGGAGCCGCAGGGCGAGCGCGCGCGCCGCGTTCGCCATGTCGACGTGCGCCGGCGCACTCAGCCACGCCGCGTCGCAGCACAGCGCCAGGCGCATGCCGAACGCGATCTGCTTCGGAATTATCGACTTGTCTGCAACACATGCACCCTATATAGCTTTCGTTGTATCTGCTACTAGACACGTATGTATGAGGAGATACATATACGTCAAATTGTATTAAAAAAAACAAGATGGCGGCGTTACTTCCAATTTTAGTCACGCGCCAAAAGAACCTTGTACAACTTTCACATAGGTTGGGAATGTGAATGACAGGGGAGATAGGATTGAAGTTTGTTAGAGCGAGATAGATTGATAGGAATAATTTGTTAACAATACTGGCCTGTTTCGGCCAGGTCCACAGCCAAGCTCAATCAACACCATGACAGCCCTTATGTGATCACATATAATGTAAGGAACTTTTTTTTTTTTGTACAGTTACTAGATTATTTTTGGAAAAATAAATCCATACTTACTGTAAAAAAAATCGCAAGCACATTGCAAAGTTATTATCATTCTTATCTAAGGTTAACCTTGCAGTTACTTATATATCCATAAATCTAAATGATTGTCAAAGACTGACATTTTCCTGAATCAATTCAATTTAATTTATTCAAAGTAATTTCCTGTGCTATTTAACACCTTGTCAATAAATCAAAACTACATAATATAAACATCTCGGACGTACCGTCATCAGAAAAAAATCCAATTATTATATCCTTGAGCAAAGGTACTTTCGGCCCTACGAAATGAAAATACGGGTCAAAGTACACTTGGTTTAAAAAATTGCAATAACTACTATAATTTATCTTAAAAAATCCAACATAAATAACTAATCCAAAATGTCCTACGTCACCTAAACTTAGCTATATATTTTTTTATTATGATATTATAAAGAGGCAAAGTTTGTATGTACGAGGTAAATTCCGACAAAAATCATTCGATTTCAAAAATTCTTTCACTGATAGGAAGCTGCACTATTGCCGACTATCATAGGATATGTCTAATGATACAGTTATACGCGGACGAAGTCGGGGGCCGAAGCTAGTAAGGTATAACGTGACACTCACTCTCCATGTCGTGATGGTCCTGTAGAAAGTGCGGCTCGATGGTAACGCCAATGTCTTTGGGCGAGTCGTCCGGCCGCGGCCGCAGGAGGATGCCTTTACCGTTACCGACGCCGCACTGTACGCTGAATGTTACGTCGCGTTCCGGTTGATCGTAGTATGTGCTTAGGAGATCGAAGGCCTGTGGGGAAAAGATTTAGCTGAATAAATGAAGGGTGTCTAATTAAGCTTCATCATCATCATTATTTCAGCTGAAAGACGTCTAATGCTGGACATAGGCCCCCAAGCACCTCCCTACCAGTTCTGTGCTTCTCGCATCCAGCGGATTCCTGCTGCCTTCACTAGGTCATCGGTCTACCTTGAGGGAGGCCTTCCAACGCTTAACACTTCCTCAGATAAAGTTTAGTACTTCTAATTCAAAGAGTAGAAAGAAAATCTGTTTTTTTTTTTTAATAAACGTTTGTTAAACTTATGCTTTGACGCCGCGTAGCCGCTGCATAAATTCGTTGCGTCAGCGTCACATTGGCGTTATTTTATAGAACATACGACGCGTTGGTTGATTGGGGCCTAATCGTAACCTGAACAAACACTTGACGCGAACGCACGCATAATCAAGAAGACACAATAGCATTCTCTTGGCATCAGCACAAACAAAATGCTTCAACAATACACATAAATAAATATGTGATGAAAGTTAAAAATAATATAAATAAAGTTTACCTTTTCAACGTTCAGAAGACCGCAGCCCTGTGCCCAGGGCTCCACGTGTGATAAGTATGTAGCAGAGTTCTCTAGCGCGCGCTTGATTGAGTACGGCGAGTACGGGAGGTTTCTCGCTTTCAGTCCGGAGACTAGGGTCGCTGAAAATGGAGTAAAGATGAAAATTGTGAAAAAGTTATTTTATAAGTTTTTTTTTTACAAGTTTGTCTGCTATAAAAGGTGTTGTAACTTAAATAGTGTTGGCCCTGAAAAGGGGTCATTTTACTAACATTCCGTACAACTTTACTATGGGATCAACAATGAAAACGCGAAAGAAGACAGCTGTTGGTCCATATATTTACGTATGTTCGTAAAGTTAGACAAGGAATTGTGTAAAGAAATTACGGACTAACCCACTGCGCCCGCGACGTGTGGTGCTGCCATTGATGTTCCATTCATTAGTTGACAATTTCTTAGTGTAAATCTGCAAATACAGAAAAAAACAAACACTATTAATAACAGTGAGATTAGTTTTGCATAAAACATCAGATTGTAATTGTCAATTTGTTTTAGGGTTTTTTTTATGAGTACTATGGTGGAACTATTTCCCATTCATTAGTTGACAATTCCTTATCGTAAATCTGGTAGTAAGTCAGATTGTTTGGCATAAAAAACCATCAGATTTTAATTACGGATTTCTTTCTATAAGAACTATGGTGGAACTACTTCCATCTACTGTAGGCGAACGTCAACAGTGCGCTAACACTATGTCAACGTTTGTTTCGATACATTCAAGTCTAGCAGAAGCGGCTTTTAACGCGATGTAAAACGAAGGCCAAGGCATATTATGCTTGAGTATAATATCCTCTGAATAATGTCCAGCCTGACAAGACTCTACTAAGACTATACTCCAAGGAAAAGTATGTGCTTTGTAAATCATCATTTATAAATACCATCGCGCGATGATGAGATTTAATATGCGTGTTACAACCGTGAAAGTATTTGAATAGGTTTTTATTATAATGATTAAAAAATTATAGCTTAAAAATTGTATGCAATTCTAATAAACTTTTCAACATTTTTAAAAAACATCTAATCTCAGGAAGTAAAAGGCGAATATTAAAAATTCTTTTTGATTTGATAGCCCAATTCTTGAGAAAGGCTATAGGTTATTTAACATTATGCTAGGATTCTTAGGAGAAGAGTAAAAAGAAAAAAAAAAGATAAACTAACCGAAAACGAAGTAACATCGCGTGGAGGCAATGTGATGTGACGGGGTGGGTCGGGTGTAGAGAGAAAAAATTATAGAAACATCCGATGATAATATTATGTGCTAGTGCACATAATATTATCATCGGATGTTTCTACACGGGCCCGCGGCCGACATCATCTCCGGCGACACGTAGGCGCCCACGCCTGGCGATACACGACACACGTTACTTGATGCACTCATCAGTTACGCCGTACGCGAACCGACCAGACACCTTCAATTTATCTCTTGTAAACAACAAATATTCTGCTCTGACAAGACAGCCGAGGCCATGTATGAGGATATTGCTAAGCTAATGCACGGCAAGACGTAGGGTATGGCGCGCACTACGGAAATAAATCGTTGCGACTTTTAAAGTGCGAAATAAAATCGCAAACGACAATGATTCCTACGCGCACTACGATTTATTATCGCCTGCGAAATAACAGAGCCAAAAATAGCGCTTGCGAATTTTTCCGCAATGCGCGAAGCCAGTACCGCTTCATAAGGGTACAAAATATACGTACGATATCGGCGCGGATTGTACATCGAAATGTACATTTCTGTTGTTCACAGATTGACGAATTTTCTTCACAACGATTTATTTTCATAGTGCGCGCATACCCTAAGGCCCACTACAACGTTGTTATGACTTTAGTGGCAAAGTGGGAGTGCATGAACACGGCAAATGTAAAGTCGGACCGTTTGGAGCGCAGGAATCACAGGTGGCAAATGCTGGTCTTCTTCTTTTCGTGTCGATAGTACTCTTTCTCGTTTTTTTTTTTTTGGTTGATTGCGGCATCAGTGACATTGTTTAGGTCATCCGAGGTGCAGGTGAACGAACACGGGGACACTCCAGCAAGCAGGGCGTGGTCTGATCTGAAGCACCGCACTCGCACTGGTTGTGGGGTCAACTTTCCCACACTTCGACAAATTGTGTCTGCAAATGCTCGTAAACTTTTTAAGAGTCGCAGGGCTCTTCTTGTTGAATCCATTGAGGAAGTTGACTTGGCAGAGCCCCGATAACGTGACAAGGAACAAGATAAGACTTTACCATAACGAATAAGAAGCACATATTTATAGATGTCACCGAAGAGATGTCCAGTGTTGCCATCCACTCATAAGTTTTCGTCAGAAAGGGGACTTTAAACCCAAAAATTTGAAAGCTGACGCGACGACCTTTAGTGTTCTAACACACGTGACGGATGCGATTGAGCAGAACCAAGGATTGAAAGGGTTTCGCTCAGCAATTAGGGAGGTCCCATCTGACGAAAATAAGAACTGCGAATGGTAGAATCGTGATTTAGAAGTCCTAGATACTCGAGGAAGTCGAGGATTTTTACGCGCACGTATACTTAACGTAGACGGCGAAACCAGCGGGGCATAATGAAGATGACCATCAAGCCGAATTAACGCGCCACTTCACGGAGGACATCCCGAATGTCGACTAATGCGTGATTAGGGCGGCTGTCGAGCAGCTAAAGAACAACAAGGTGCCAGGCAATGACTGAATAACGGCAGAGCTCTTTAAAGCGGGCGGGCCTTCAGTCCTGAGAGAACTAGCGAGTCTCTTCAACTCCGTCATCCAAGAGGGCACAACGCCTGAGGCGTGAATCAGACATGCGGTGGTTCTGTTCTTCAAAAAAGACGACAACACCTCGCTGAAGAACTATAAACCCATCTCACTTCTGAGCAGCGTATACAAGCTGTTCTCGAGGGTCGTCATGAACCGTCTTGACGACAGTCAGGAGACTTGACGAGTTCCAGCCACCAGAACAAGCCGATTCTCGAAAGGGGTAGCGTCTACGGTACGGAACCCTTTTCGATGTACAGTATGGATTTGGTCTACCACATTCATACTGTTTGGCAAATTGTGCGGAAGACCGAAGAGTAGAACCATCTGCTGTGTATGGCATTTGTAGACTACGAGAAAGCCTTCGACTTCATCGAAATATGGGCAGTTCTGGCCTCTTTGCAACAATGTCGAATTGACTGGTGTTACATCAAAGTATTCAGGTGTTTTTATGACGCTGCCACGATAGCAGTCCAGATCCAGGATAAGATAACCAGCCCCATCCAACTGTTCAGGGTAGTGAGACAGGGGTGTGTAATATCCCCGAATCTGTTCATCAATCCGTTGGAGGACGTTTTTAAGACGCTGGACTGGATAGGATATTACCTTCGCTTAGCCGATAACATCGTCATAATGGAAGAGACGCTGGAACAGTTACACCAGATGCTACATAGCCTAAATGGAGCCTTTCGACGGGTTGGTCTCGCCATGAATGTGGACAAAACGGAAATCATGACTGATTAACATTAATTAATATTACAGAAATTATTAAGTTATTTACTAAACATTTTATTCTACACCACATAAAACAAAAAGGACAAGATTTTACAGTTTACCATTTAAATATCATGTAAAGGATAATATACATACCAATAAGTATAGGTTGCGCGATGTCCGGCGGAGCGCCCACAGTGCAGAGCGCCGGCCCGTGGTTGCCGGCTGACACCACCCACGACACATTGTAGCGGTTCACTACCTCGCAGATTATGTCACCTATGCGACTGGGGAGGAAGAAAGATATTATAAATTAAAATTATTATGAACAAGGTAGATAATAGGAGGGAGATAGAAAAAAATATTATTTTCTACCCTTAGTGTCAAACTTTCTCTTCAAAACTACAACAATGGCTTAGAGACAATACTTTCATTATACAATGTGTAAAGATGAGAGATTTTTGTGCACACTCAAAACACGGTGTGCTGTGATGAAGTTACATTCGAGCCTGCACACTATCTTAATTTTTTATATTACAAGCTTTATATAGCTTAGTGTGCGCGTCGACGACAGAGGTAACTGCAACCGCCGCTGACAACGTGTCGCTCGTGTCTTTGAGTATGTGCTCAAATATACGAGCGACATGTTGTCGGCTGTCGCTGACACGCGTCGACGGTTGCAGTTGCCTCTGTCGCCGACGCGTGCCGCCCTTGTGTAGGAGGTACAGCAGCAAGAAAACTGACACACTCAAAGAATGGTACAGGCCTCTCTTTGATTGAGGTAGGTTTGATTTGAAGTTTGACCAGCAGGGTAATTACGTAACACACTATCAGTAGCAATGGGTTTCATTTTGACAGTTCAACAACATTCATTGCATTATTTGCGTTGTTGAGCAGACACATTGTTTGAGCATATGGAGCAATGGATTAACAATATGCTTCAAAATGATTCAAATTGTGAGTAATAGCGTGTTAACCAAGTAGGGTGCTGGTAGCCAGTGACGACAGACTGTAATATTAAGCTGCTGGTAATATCTAGCTGTGGATTATGAAGTTTTACTAACTGAACTGTGAACATTCCCACTACTACTCACCCAGCATCAGACCAATGCGCATGCTCTCCATAGCTCATATTGATAACATCGATCTTCATCTTCTTGGACAGTTCCATGATCTTGATGCAAGCCCTTACCAGCGCCGTACCGGTCTCCATAGAACCCAGGCGGCTGTCTCCAATGGTGAGGGAGACGATCTTGGCGCCCGGAGCCACGCCGTTCCGGTCCGGTTCGTTCGGGAAGTAACCGGCGGCTATGGCGGCGACGTGCGTGCCATGTGTTGCTGGGGATACAAATAATTAATGTTTCTCTTTTTTTTTTTTACATAAAAATAGACTTTCGAGTGTGGAACAGGCTGCAGAGAATATCAAGGTATTGTGTATAAATAAACGAATATTATTTTATATATCTAATAAAAAAGAAAGAAAAATGTTTATGGCACAGTATTATAAAACCATTTCTTTCATAACTTGCATGGTGGAAAATCAACTGCATCTGATTCAGACAATCCAACTTTAGCATTGATCGATTAATATCATATTCTACTTACAATAGCACAGATACTGCTTTAAAGGGCATGGTTTGTGATGTTTAACAGTCACTGATCACAGCATAGTTATATCAATACAAGTCAAGGGCTCCCTGTGTAGGAGTGGAGCCCTTGACTTGTTGTCTACTTGTTGCCCTTGACTTGTTGTCTAACAACAGTTGTCTCTGACTTCATTACTGTACATAAAAGGCATAATCTGCAACAAGGTGGGAGCGACGACGCGCATACTGTAACCATGAATTCAGCACATGGTTCAGCATAGAAAGTTTTCGTAAGTTATCAAAAGCGAAATCAGCTGTTTCATAGAATAGTGCAATACCTATGCAGTCAAAATGCACGGAAGAACATGTTTTTTAGACAACGAAAGAAAATTTTTAACAATGGGGTGTTCAGAATCATGTACTGATGATAACAGGTTGCACGTGGATGTCCCTGCAACCCTGCACAATACCTTTGTAGGGAGCACCTCTGTTCAGCAATGAAGGACTACTACTTACAGCACATGCCGACGACCTCAAGCGTGTGTCCATCATCATGCACGTTAATGCTGACAGTCATCTCATCGAAGGGCGTCAGGTGTGCGTGTTCGTGCGTGACGCTGTATTCACCCAGCACTGGGCCTGACGCCAGGTCACCAGTCTCTGACGTGTCGATACATGCTCTGTTGACGAAAAGGTCCAGTTAATAAGAGGACTGACATTCAATGAAGAGACCACGAATTTGATAACAGTTTAATCTTTCTTCTTTCTTTCTTTCTTCTTTATATAAAACGTTGCCCCACACTAGGAATTTCTCCTGTATTGTGGGTGCATTTACAAACATTTAAACTCACATACTCAAACAGCCAGACCCGGAACAACTACTTGTAAGTCATACAAATATTTTTTCCGTGAGGGAATCGAACCCGCGACACGCAGCGCAGCAGTCAATAGCTTAACCACTGCGCCAACCGTGCCATATCATCATATTAATCATATTATACTAACAAATCATATTATTAGTTCAGTATTCAGGGTAGTATAAAACCCAAAATCATTTTAGTATATCCTACTTTTATAAAAAAAAATTATGTCTGTCGTAAGTAGGTTGTGGATATGCTAGATATCATCATCTGCCTAGCCTTTTTACAACTATTTTGGAGTCGGCTTCCAGTATTTTACATGGAGCGACTCCCTATTTGACCTCCACAACCCAGTGACTGGGTAATATGACACCCCTTGGTAAGACTGGTTGGTAGACTTTCGGGCTTCAGACTACCCGTAATTACTCATATGCCTAGATACTATACCTAATTATCAGGACAGCCAAGTTAGCCTAGGCTAGGCAAACTACTTTTATGTTTCTCAATACAAAATTTCATTGCGATAGGATATCGCAAAAAATAATGACAAGTTCGACACCCTCAAAACCCGTAAGCCCCTAAAACTCAACATGTAGGTAATAATTTTTCATATTTTCCATACAAAAAGTGAAAAATTTCATATAAAAGATGTCGAGGCTGCCCGTACTGCGTGCCTTCGGCTCTAAAAAAATTCAAGGGATAGGACAAACAGGTACCACGTGGAGTCGCGGTTGCCAAACTCGATTTTAGATGTGTCGAAATTATTTTTAAATATAGCGATTTTTTTTTAAGAATATCTTTAAGATTGTCATTGCCAAAAGTTAAGAGTTTTAGTGATAGTTTAGTTCGGTATACAAGAGAATCCGCACCACTGTAAACCCTTGAATCTTCCTATCACAATTATCACAGGATTATCAGCAAAACCCAACTATTCTGTTTATATCTGCAAAAAGTCAGCAATTATAACTTGAACAAAATATCAGTGTTACAATGACTAATAAAGTAATAACTTTAGTCACAACAGACTCATAAAAAGTCTAATAATCTGCTTTACATTGTGTGGTCTTTAATAAAACCTGTTTATTATAGCTATTTGTGTATTTACTGTTATTTTCGTAATTAGAATGTTAATGCAATATCAGCTTGATTAGAATTCTAGGAAATAACATTGGCTTGGCTTTGGCTATTTATAAAATATATAAATAAATAATAATAAGTATTTACAATCAATAAAATGTAATGAAATCTGTGCAGTTTTCTTAATGTAAAAAAAAAAACTGCCTGACTAGATCGAGCATCTTGCTTACGAGGGCTGCCTTTTAAGTCGTGTCGTTTGCAAACCTCCCGCAATTATTAAAATAAAATAAAAAAAAACGTATGGCTTTTTCATCTTTTTGAATTTAGAATTCGAAAACAAAAGAATGTTTTTTGATCGGTCAAATAGTTTTATTGTAGCATCTATTCAAAGGTGACAAGTCGATTGTAAAAATGAAAATATCAAAGGAAAATATGCGTGCGATAATTTTCTACAACTTTCAAAGGGGATTAACCCTTAAACAAACGCGAGCCGGTATGCATTTTTTTTTTAAGGTTGCATTGTATTTTAGGTAATTGAGGGTCACTGATTTCATATTTTAAAACAAAATTTAAAAAAGAATAGGGGATGGGGTAGTTTTTCTGGTGGTAAATAATTTACCATTATCCGTTCATGACTACAAAATTTTTGATGTTGGTGGTAAAATTGTTACCATTGTCCGTTACGGTTTAATTTTTTTTCTTGACTAGTGACTTCCTCTTGGTTCTACTTATAATATTTATTTTATATTTTGGAAATGAAACATTTTATTTTTTTAATAATTTTGTATTAGTATTGCATATTAGCATTTTGCAGTCCAAAAAAAATATACAAAAAGACAACCGATTTTTATATAGATAATCTGATATTTTTCAAAGTGGGATCGGACAAGGGTAAGATATTTACCACATATTTGAAACATCTAAATTATATGAATAAGTCAATTGCAAATGCTGCTAACACGTGATATTAGTCAAAATATGTTATAGTTTTGGAATTTGCGTCGAAAAAGTACTTACCAGATTTTTTCTTGAATAAACTTTTAAAATTTCTGAAAACACCCGCCAAAAACTCGACTTTTTTCACAACAAAACCGTTGAGTCAACTTTGACATTACCTTACAGTGACAAATGACGTTGACAGGTTGTCAAATGAAATAAAATAGATAAAAAAATTATTATAGATTATAAATATGTGATATTCATACCTTTAGTGTTACCGTATTAAAAGTTAGAGTGCATTATTTAAAAAAACACGATGTGGTAATATACAGTGTGTCCGGACATGGACTAGCGATATTCTAAATACTTAAATATAAGCTATTTTAAAGTACAATTACACTATAGGCTTAGGTCCAATATACTTCCCCGCTATGTGGCAGCCATTTTGTTTTTTTTGTTGAAGTATGCTCTATGCGAGTACAAAAAAAATCATATATCTCAAAGTTTTAGTCATACTGAGATAAAAATAGGCTTATTCGAAAGGCAATAATATTGTCTACCGTCTGCATTACAAAGCAATATGTTCACAATTCCATAACTTTTGAAAAAAAATGTGAAAGTCGAAAAAAAAAACAAAAAATTATGCAATTCAACCAATAATTGTTAATTACTACAAAAACAACCCCGAGAGCTTTTTTATTTTTTATACTAGATCGACAGTTTTTGAGCTAAGCTACAATACAACATAAAATTCACAACTGTATGTCTAATACTTTAAGAGTTATTGTTGTATGAACATAGCGTATGCGCAAGCACAAAAGGCCTTTGTCGGAACCCTAAACAGGAAATCATTAAAAAAACATAACATTCATATTGAATTTTATTTAATGTTTTTTTCCAATATTAAATGAAGATTAAAATATCTAAAGCAGTTGCTCAAAGTGGCCACCTCCAGCTTGTAGACACACTACGGCTCTCTGTGCCACCTGGGTTGATGAGCGCCTAATTAAATCCAAATCGGATCTAATTTCTTCGGCGGCTGCCATAATTTTTGCGACGAGTTCTTCCCTGGTATTTGGAACTGTAGCGTATACTTTTTGTTTCATATGACCCCACAAAAAATAATCCAAGGGTGTCAAATCGGGTGAGCGAGGCGGCCACGCTACTACACCACCACGACCGATCCACGGCTGTAGATTATTATTTAAATATTCTCTCACTGCTCGAGAAAAATGCGCGGGTGCACCATCGAGCTGGAACCACATACGCCGACGGTATGATAGAGGTAGGTCCATGAGGCTGTCCGCAAACTGTGTCTGTAAGAATTCTAAAAATCTAGCGCCGTTTAATGTAGGTGGCAATTCCAATGGCCCTATCAGCCTATCGTTGATTATGCCGGCCCACACATTTACTGAGAATTCATGTTGAAATGAGCTTGGGCGCACCGCCCTTGGATTTGCGGAGCACCAGAGATGGTCGTTTCTGTGGTTTGTAATCCCAGCTCTTGTAAATTTGGCTTCATCAGTCCACAGTATTCTTTGTAAAAAATTACGGTTCTGTCTCAAATTTCTATTTATCCACGAACAAAACACAGATCTCGCAGCAAAATCTGGTTCGATCACGTCTTGAACCCGTCGAAAATGATAAGGGTGTAACCCTTCTCTTTTCAAAATTCTCCATACATGCCACTTAGACATTCGAAGTTGCACTGAAATCCGTCTAACGCTTAGTCTAGGATCATTGGTTATTAGTCTAAGCACTTCTTCTTCATCTTCGGGCGATACCAAGCGATTGCGTTCATTAACAGCTCTTTGAATACCTCTTTCCGCTAATCTTGAATGCACGTCGATAAAAGTTTGGCGACTCGGTGTAGGCCTGTTAGGGTACCTTCGTCGATATTCTTGTACAGCCAAATTTGCACTTCCATTGCAAAAGCCATACACAAAGTGTATGTCAGCAATATGTTGCGATGAATATTGACGCTGTGCCATACTTTATCACACTTTTAAATACAAAACACTAACGCAGCACGTAAACAGCACGGACGGTAAGTGAAAGTAGCGATAGCGATCACAACGCAGGGCGAGGGACAACTAAACTAACCCAACTAATAATTTGTCCTTAAAACTGATTTTGTTTCAGGTAGTGGACTAATACGTTCTATCTCGCTTACTCACGGTAGTAACGAACAGTATTTCTCGCCTGCTCTCAGATGGAATACAGTGAATGCCATAAATGACACTCTGGCGGTTAACAAAGACGTTTTGTGCTTGCGCATACGCTATGTTCAAACAACAATAACTCTTAAAGTATTAAACATACAGTTGTGAATTTTATGTTGCATTGTAGCGTAGCTCAAAAACTGTCGATCTAGTATAAAAAATAAAAAAGTTCTCGGGGTTGTTTTTGTAGTAATTAACCATTATTGGTTGAATTGCATAATTTTTTGATTTTTTTTTCGACTTTCACATTTTTTTTCAAAAGTTATGGAATTGTGAACACATTGCTTTGTAATGCAGACGGTAGACAATATTATTGCCTTCCGAATAAGCCTATTTTTATCTCAGTATGACTAAAACTTTGAGATATATGATTTTTTTTGTACTCGCATAGAGCATATTTCAACAAAAAAAACAAAATGGCTGCCACATAGCGGGGAAGTGTATTGGACCCAAGCCTATAGTGTAATAGTACTTTAAAATAGCTTATATTTAAGTATTTAGAATATCGCTAGTCCATGTCCGGACACACTGTATATACCTTTATTTGAATAAGGGTTAACGCGACTTCAGTGCTTTGAGGAGATCACTTCTGTGTTTAGTGATGCAGGACCATGTCTTAGGACTGTAGAACGCTGGTATTTAGAATTTCAACGTGCCACGTGAAGGTCGTCCAAAAACCGCCATGAAGCAAGAGAATATCGACGCCGTGCGGCAGCTAATCGTCGAAGATCGTCATGTGATATACCGTGAAATAGAGGCAGCCGTGGGCATTTCAGGGACTACCATCCAAAAATCCTGCATGAAGAACTCGGCGTAAGAAATTTGTTCTCTCGTTGGATACATTTGCGACGACCAAAAAACAGCCCATGTTAGATGGTGTCGCAAAACTCTGCAGCGATTCAACCGAGGACAGTGAAAACACGTTTATGATATGGTTAGTGGTGACGAGTCTTGGATATATGCTTACGATCCAGATTCCAAGCAGAAGTTAACTGTCTGGGTCTTCCAAGATGAGCCAAAAGCGACCAGTCATACGCTCACGCAGCAGTTAAAAAAAAAATGGTTGCCTCATTTGTGGCAAAGGGTGGTCACATCGCCACTATTGTACTAGAAGATCGCAAGACGGTTAAAGCTTACTGGTATACCACTGTTTGTTTGCCACAAGTCATCAGAATTTCGAAAAAACAACTCAAGACGTCGTATGATACTGCACCATGACAATGCAAGTTCGCACACCGCCCGCGGTACAAAGATGTTTTTGAGCACGCAAAATGTCGAAATTTTAGATCACCCACCTTACAGCCCAGACTTGAGCCCTAAAGATTGTTTTATGTTCCTCAAAATTAAGCAGTCTTTGTGGTCAACGTTTCAGTTCACCCGAAGAAGCTGTTGATGCATATGAATCGGCCATTTTGACTATGCCCACTTCAGAGTGGAATAAATGTTTTAAAAACTGGTTTGAAAGCATGCATAAGTGTATTAAATATCGCAGAGAATTCTTTGAAAAACAATAAATGGTAATAATCTATTAGATCGTCTATACTTATTTCAAACGACACAATTTAAAAGGCAGCCCTCGTATTAGGGGTTTTTGACCCTACAATGATATTCTGCAACATTTGATTTCTACCTTAAATGATGGCTAGAAAGGGGGGTGACTACCAAGTTGACGACTAATAGAAAAGTATGGAAGAAAGAGACTACTTCAACCCCAAATAAATTTGTATAAGGGCAAAAGAATGATGATGGCCATTATTAAGTACATTTTTTTTTATTTACATACTAAATTATTAATATCCTTTTGTATCAAAACCACAACATACCTCCACACAGTTCCATCATGGAACAGCACACAGTCATAAGTAGGTCCCAGATCATTGTACTTCTTCTCTGCAGTCTGCAGCACTTCCACCCTGGCTTCTAACTCCTCCTTCATGAGCTTGTCCTCTGGGTTCAGTATAGGGTTCTTGGCCACTGAAATAAAAACAATCTTTTGCATTAACTTGAAATGGATAGTGTTAGTCATGACATTTTTTTGTTATAGTTAGCTAACATTTTACAGTTGCTCGGCAAAGGGGCAACCTCCATTCTTACAATTCACCCCATTTTTTATTAAGAACAATAATTTACATATATTCCTTATTCAGTGAAGCAAATAATATTTTATTTAGTCAGTGATTGATCTTTAAAAAAAGGAAACATAGAAGTGGTTAGTTGTCTGTTGCTACTAGGGTTAGACAATAATTTAACCAACCATAATGATGGGGCTCCAAAGGTGTAACAAACATTTAAATTAGTGATATTTGACGTCAATCACTGTTAATCAATTATTGTAGCTGTGTGCCTGAACTTTATGTTAAAAAAAAAAATATATAATTCTCAAATCTACTTACCAACATCAGTTTCAAAATCTTGCAAAAGCTTATTAGCCTCAGCGAAAGCTGGCTTGTAGCCAACATCCCAGCTATGTTCCTTCCGATGCTCTTGCATGCGTTCCTTCAACTTTGATGGGTATAAACTGAATGGATGTAAAATTCCCACTCTCCATGATCCTGAGGGATTCTTCCATAGCTCTGGGATCTATGAGAAACAATATTGGAAAAAAGTATTATTTATTTAATCCTTTTATTAGTAGTAACAGAAAAGATGCAAACATTTTATTACAAATACCCACCTACCTACTACTACCTAATACTTACCTTATTTGAACATTTAATTTATTATAAATTATAAAAATTGTTGATGCTAACATTGTAAGTTTTTTAATTATTGTGACTTTAAGGAACAACTTAAAATGTGTTTCTGGCATCAAGTCATTTAACCAAAACATGTTCTTTGTTTGTTTTGGAATCATTGGTGACTTGCATGAACACATAGTATTTCCAGGAGGTAATTCATTATCATTAATTACTACAGGTTCATGCAAGTTCTGCTTCAGCAATTGATTTAGTATAAAGGGAATCTGTAATATGTTCTAAATTCTAATTACACCATACAAGGCCAAAAACACTTAGAATAAACATACATTTTTGTCAAGTTACAGAAGAAACTTGATGATAATAATATTAGACTTATTAATCCACTCATTGGCATCTGCTGTATGCTATAAAATATCCGACCTATTGACAATGTCGACTATCATTGCAATGAACATACAAAACAAAGAAAAAGTCGGAAAAAAAATCTATTTCCTCAAGAATTTACCTTCAGTTTACGGCCCGTGAGACCGGTAATGCATCCATCGGTGACTTTTTTAACGACAGTACTGGTATCCACATCGCCGCAGCCGCTGCAGTCGTACCTCTCAATAACCTTCGTCTCACCCGTACTCGTTACCTGCAACCTCAACAATACTTAATATCTGCGAAAATTGCAATAAAAGTGCAACTAAACAAATCGTGACATGACAGTTTTTTACCGTAAGTCCAACAGCTGCAGGGTCCACACCCGAATCAAAAATAGCAATAACGGTGTCTCTACCATCATAATTAGCATTTTTGTTAATGAATGAAACGACTCCTGTCTCTTTTTTCGGCAATAATCCCCAAACGGGGAAATCACAGTCGGTCGGAACGTCTGCCATTTTTGATGACCCGATAACTAATGGTGCTGCCAAGAAAAATTAACATCTATGAATAAAAAAAAAATGTGTTTCCATAATAAAACCAGTCAAGTGAGAGTCGATAGTTAGTGTGCATACACACGAGCGACACGCGTCTACCGTCAACCACATGCCGCTCGTGTATTTAAGCACCATTCTCAAATACACGAGCGACGCGTGTCGCTAGTGTATACAACGTGTAATGCTAAATGCGCAAAACCTGAAAATAGTTTGATCAGAATAATGAGCAGAATTAATTGAACCACTTTTTAATATCAGTCACATTTTTCAAAAAAATCTTTATCAAGAACGTTGCCGTGTCTATTTATTACTAGGTCAAGCAAGCCAATGTCAGCGTGGGGCAGTGGCCCGGTGACGACTCCTCCCTCGATAAAACCTCGTCGCAGACGCAAGAAACGATCAAAATGACAAGTAAAACTAAAACAGCACATAAAACCTTTACAATTTTTTTTAATGACTTTCTCTGCTCAATTGAATTAAAAATCAGTTGGGGTGTCTGAGGTTTTGCGCATTTAACGTTACACGTTGTATATACACACTTAGTTCGTACACGATGATAATTACCAAAACATTTATGGGTTTATGTAGGTTTGGGCTAAGGAAATGACAGACCTCCATCTGAATACTTCTAAGTTATAAGAGAGACTTGTTACCATACACCTTACTATAAAGATAGGTACCTAAATAAATGAGCAGCGAAAAGGCCACGGGGTTTTCCTTAGGTACAGCAAACGCTCAGAAGTCATTAAGCACGCTAAAGCTGACATTGCCATGAACAGTACGTGTGCGAGTGATGTCTTAACATTCCGCAGATAACACACACTAATGAACTGTCGTCGTAATAGACGAAATAGCATGATATTTCTGTTGCATTTACAATACGCGTCAGTTCTTACCATAGCATTGCTAAAATTCGCAAGCATCTAAATTATGTGCTGCTAGCTATTTGCGCTAAGCAACAGGTTCACGATCAATGAGGTCTGAGTTCGAATCTAAATTATTATTGTTAGCCGTTTAAAAAGTTTATGTTTATTTATAATGTACTAGCGACCCGCCCCGGCTTCGCACGGTTGCAATGGAGAAACACTGATAATTTTAGAGCCATTATTTCTCGTAAAAAGTATAGGATAAAAAATGGTTATTGTGGGTTATCCCTAAGAGATAGACATATACCATCGCGGACTTTTTTGTAGACCTTTTTAAGGTGTACAATACTGTACTACATTATTTTGATCTATCTCGACGGGTTCAGCCAGCGTTTACAATGTAAGCGCAAAAAAAATGTGTTTATTTACGACATCACATTAGAAACCTCTAAAATGATCAGTGTTTCTCTACTATATTATGCATGTATTAGACACATAAACCTTCTTCTTGAATCACTCTATCTATTAAAAAAAACTGCATCAAAATCCGTTGCGTAGTTTTAAAGATCTAAGCATATATAGGGACAGACAGACAGGGAAGCGACTTTGTTTTATACTATGTAGTGATTCATGCTTATTATCATTTTTATAAGAAGCAAATATTAGTTATTGTATTATTATTTAAGTATTTATGTGATATTTAATTTATTTTTTCGGTTTTGGAAGGTGGAACTAAAATAGTCGTGCTAAATCATAACAAAAATGTTTATTCGTTTTATTTATTTATAAAATTAACAATTTTGATGACAATAATTGTGACGTCACATTCCTACTTAGATAAAAAGAAGTTCTCTTGTAACCGTTCGTAAGATTTTTTGTTGTATACCCACTTAGTCAATTCATAATAAAATAACAAGGAAAGGATGTTCTAATAACACAAATATAATTGTTGATACCCACTTATTAGAGGTATCGGTATTCAGTAAAGTTTATTGAAAAGTAATATATGATTTAGACTTTATAAACATGTTTTTTTTAATGTAACGTCACAATAAATGTATTGAGGTAATAGCTTAATTTTTCATTTTCTTGACGAAAAGAAGATTGAAACTAAACCTCAATTGTTTAAGGTCATTAAATAATACGGATATGCTAATATTACTAAATATTTAGTTACACCGTCTAATTAAAAAAAACAAAACATTTAGATATTAATATTTTGTATAACTACATAAAAGCTAGTTCTCCTGGCCCTGCTGCACTCATCCATCCCCACATATTAATCGCAATTCGACCTGACTCTGTATTAGGGCATACGTTTTTATCACACCAGCGAGTGTTATCCTTGCGCCATAAATTAAGCCTACCCTTATGACTGGATTGAAATGTTTTTTGATCTGCAAATATGGTAGTATTCCAGTCAAAATCTAAATAATCCCGTGCGAAACGTAATCGTTCTTGTTTATGTCGTTCTGTCAACAAGGGCTTCTTAGCTGGTCTTCTGTGCAAGCCTTCAGCGTGGAGGGCACGGCGAAGAGTTTGCGATGAGGTGTCGAATAGTTCAGCAAAGTGTCTCGTTGGTGTGAATCCATTAAATTCATGCTCGCCCACCATATGTCGTCGCTGTGCCTCGCTAATAAGCGCCGGCCTTTCTCTTCCTCGTATCTTTTGATCCAGAGACTTACAGTATTCCTCTAAAACAAAAACAAAAGTGAAATTAGGCAGCTGTAACAAAATACTAAAGTGACTTCATTTTAATATAATATAATAATATTTATTTAATATAATACCTATTCAAATATTACAACTTTGCATTTATAAATCCAATAATAAACACTAACTACTTATTACTAATTATTACTAATTATTTATCTTTTAGGCCTCATGATGGACTTAATAATCAATAAAAAGAATCATCCATTGTCAACAAATAATAGGTATTTTCAAATAAAAGTTTAAGTTACAATTCATTAATATTAAATACTCACATTCAGTCCGGTTTCATTAGATATTTGAGTTCTATTAAGACCACTTTTATGCAGCCCAATAATCGTCGCCCCCGCCTCAATATTAATATTTGTCTGCATTTTGAGAATAATCAATTCCGCTATCTATACCACACGTCACTAACCAACAACTACAACTAAAACGACAACGGTTAAATATTCATAAAACTCATGTCTACCTCACAGAAATCTAAATTCTTTATTAAGCTTTTTACGATCTACCTTCTTAACTTTACAAAATGTGTGAACAAAGCGAACAAGATAAAGAATATTATATTTTTGTCCCATTTCTTCCAATCGAGTAAAAACTTGCAAAAAGTCTACATATTCGGCGTGAGATTCGAACTCACGGCTTACTGATTCGCGCATCAGTATCTGCAGGCACTTAGCCGCTAGGCCACCTTGACTGTTGAAATTATGAAGTACAATCACTTGTTGACGACAATGATGATACATGTGTCTATTCTTGAAAATAGAAGGTCGTAAGTCAAACTAAACTTCAAGCTAATGCTTTGTGAGAATGCCTATGGACTTTTGGAGGCCACTGTACATATATTAATAGAGTCCCTACCAGACTTTACCGGTTATGTAGTCTCAATAAAACTATCGCTATTCAGATAGACGGCCTGCATCAGCAGACTGTTCATGATAGTTGTAATGTACAGACGCCAGCACATCAAGCTACTACAATCTGTCAGATTAATTTAATAGATTTTCAACTTTATCGCTAAATTACAAGGTTCAAAGTTGATTGGGAAAATCTGAGAGTTTCGGGTAGCTTGATGTGCTCGCGTCTGTACCTACAGTCAACCGCAAGCCTATGGTCGGGCCCTGAGCTGACCTAGATTATAGAGGCACACACCACATAGAGATAATGATCATAATATCATTATCTCTATATTATAGAAGCCAGCTTTTACTGGTTGTTACCTAACGTGCGGTCAGTCAGTGGTATATTCTGTATTTTATGGAGTAATTCACAAACGTGTGATACACTACAAGTACTACAACTATCCGCTATCACAACCACCTTAGGAATGCAAGAAGTGCCAAACAGTTTCGATATACCGAAAAAAAAAACCATTGATACGGCGGCATACAAGCCTACACCACCTTTGTCTGTACAACGAACGCTTATAGAAGGAGCAAACCGAAGTCTCCTCCTTTTGAATTTGGTTAAAAATATTAAACTTATTACACCTCCTTGTCAGTGCTCACAAACGTGCACTTAAAAATGACACAATATAGATGACAATACTGTCATAAAATAAAGTACCGTTCTTACTACATATTGAAGTGTTTTGTTTTTGGAAATAATGTGGTATAATATTCTTCCAGCGGGCATTATTATTTCCGGTGCTCTTGCATTCTCAGGATACGGGCTCTGGTGGACTCATTATTTAATACTTGGGAACGTAAGTCACGAAAATTGTTATCACAAAGTTCAGGAAGGTATAGCTTATTCAGTCTATAATATTTCCACTGCTGGGACATAGGTCTCAGAGGGATTGGGCCATAATCAATCACGCGTCCCACGGGCCCAGTGCGGGTCTTTAGTTTGGCATAATTTTACATTCAAACTACATATGGCAGTTAAATAGTAAGTTATAGCCTATTCCTTGAGGCCTATGTTCCACCAGTCAGTAAGATTATATTATATTATGCTGATTGTGCTCAAGTTTATACTATTCCTTCATAAATGTCCTTTATTTTTATTACACGAGGTCGTCCTTGAGGTAAACCAACCAAGGACTTTATGACTTTTTTATAAATAATATACAACATTGGTTTTCAATCAAACAATCAACTCAGCCTATCGCTGTGGCTGGGGTAGACTGGATGCGGAAGGCGGAGGACAGGGTGTTGTGGCGCAGTCTGGGAGAGGCCTATGTTCAGCGGCGAACATTAGTTTTAGTATATAAAATCACAAAGTTATAAGCTTGTTATGTTACCACCTTGTCCATACAAAAATATGGTTACTATACTACTTACCACGTGCCGCCGGCCGACTGGCCATGACCTGTGTTGTGCGCATGTGATTGTGGATATGTACAGACGCCAGCACATCAAGCTACCCGAAACTGTCAAACTTTCCCAATCAACTTTGAACCTAATGCTTTAGCGATGAAGATGAAAATCTATTAAAGAAATATGTAGACAGATTGTAGTAGCTTGATGTGCTGGCGTCTGTACTTAGTGTCGCTCGGTGTCTAGCTTGTAACCTTTTTTAAATATTTTTCGGACAAAATATAACATTGTATAAAAATTATTGGAATCGATTGAGTTACTTATTCTGAACAAACTATAACCAGGTTTGCAATATACTAAAAATAATGTTGTATATTTGTATAGTGAAAAATAACTTTAATTTTGGAAGTCAGGTCAGTGTTAAAAAACGAAAATGCGAAACCAACGACACCGTTTTCCGAGATTAACCCATTAATGCCCGAGTTATTTTGCTATTGATTTTTTTTATTATTTGTTTATTTATATTATTAGTTATTGGACAAGGAAACTAGTATTTTAATAGAAAAAAACTTTTTCAAAGTATAAAAACACCATGTATCCATATGGACACACTAGGCATTCGTACATACAAAAATAACCAATTCATACTAAACAAAACTAATAAATTTGAAAGCACAAAATCACAAGAAATAATGTTTCAAAGATTACCACGAAAATCACATGCTAATTTTCATGGTAAGCTTTGAAACATTTAATGCATAATCCATGATTGCATTTGACGCACGCGGTTCTGACTGCTGATGATTTATTCTATCAGTAGGGACCAGCACAACGTCTTTTTTTCTCTATTTTCATGACATAATGTTCTAACTTGTCGAAACTTGAGGTTTGTGGAAAAGAACTGGAAGAACTAGGCTTTCCACCTCCCTTGGGAGCTTGGCAATATTTGTTGAGATAGTGGAGCACTATCTCCCTCCTGAAGTCAAGCTGTGGAATTTTGGTGCCTGCTTTGCAACTGCCACGCATTATTAATACAAGCATCTAACATCCAGGTTATCAGGGACAGGTTATCGTGTCCATATGGACACGGTAGGCATTAATAGGTAATGTGTCCATATGGACACGCTAGGCATTAATGGGTTAAAGATATTTTTCATTGTGTAGTGTTTTTTTTTTAAGTAGGTTGTTTTATTTTTGTAGGCAAGTTATTTTTCGATGCGTTGGTATTCTGAGAGTGATTGGCTGTTTAACTTCACGACGGACGGACATAACGAAATTATAAGGGTTCCGTTTTTACCATTTGGTTACGGAACCCTATAAAGTGGATCTGACATGAAAGATACGATACATCAAACATGGCTACTCTTCAAAGGGCTATACTGAAAATGAACAGATTATTATGGTAGTAGACCTCTATAGAGTTTTGCGTTAATTTTTTTTATAAGCTTTTGTCAATTAAATTATTATTAATAGGCAAATACCTGCACGGATTTGTCCACTTTCCACTTGGTCACACCGTTGTTGCTTGCAATAATTTTGAATCGGCAACACGCAGTTTACTGTCATTTGAATTACGAAATTGTTGCTACTGTGTGTCCGATAATTTATCATGTGGTACGAAATTCTGCCCAGCGCCTTCATTATTACGGCTGCCCTAGGTTTGCCAGGCTGGGGTCTATATCACATTCACAATTTAGTAATAGGCAACGTAAGTTCACTTAGAATAACATATTAGATAACAACTCCCCAGTACAGTGTTCTTCCATAGATCACACAGCGTTCAAAATGTATTACATATCAGCTCAGTTTTGGGTTCACAGATAATATATATTGTGTGTATATAGTCTGACAAATCATCCGTTGTGAATAGATTCTTAAGAAATATAAGAATGGAGCTAAAACATTGTTTTAAAAATGCCCTAATGTAATTGAAGATGACAACAGCAGACCTCTATCAAGACCTTGCTGAATTGATGGAATCTAAAACCAATGTCAAGCTGTAGATGGCTTAAAGAATTATTTCATTTGTTTTGCAGCACTACAGACGCAGCCTCAATGACAGATGGGACCGTCAGCTCTACCAGAGGGACTTAAGGCTGACTGGAAATCCCTACAAGGTTGCGGTAAGAAACATTTGTTTATATAAATCTATTACCTAACATTTCAATGGAAGTAATAGACTTTTGCCTGCACATTTTGTTGTTGAGTTATCAAAGATCTCTAAGAAATTAATTTATTGGCAGAAGTTTATATTTTGTTGTAACTGATATACCTCCATAACAGATGTACTATTTCTAAAATAACCTTTCTTATTTTCAGGGACTGGAAACAATTAAGGATGATGAGAGTGGTAGGTACATCAGCAAACAGATCCCGCACAAATACTATGCGCTTCAGCAATCATTGTCTATCTCCAGTAGTACAAATTTTTTAGATGAAAACTTGTAATGATGACAGCTGGAATAATGAAAATAATGAGTAATGGCAGATTTTGTATTGCCATGATTACAAAATTAACTTGTACTATTAACTCTTCAATACTAGATGATGAAGTGCGATCAGGGTAGATAACCCAAAAGATCATCATTGTCATTTGAAAATGATAGCAATTGTTGCCTGTGGTAATTTTATATATTCATCATCTGCCTGCCTTTTCCCAACTATGTTGGGGTCGGCTTCCAGTCTAACCGGATGCAGCTGAATACCAGTATTTTACATGGAGCGACTGCCTATCTGACCTCCACAACCCAGTTACTGGGTAATACGATACCCCTAGGTAAGACTGGTTGTCTGACTCGGGCTTCTGATTACCTGTAACGACTGTCAAAGATCCACGAATGACAGCCGGGACCAACGGCTTAACGTGCTTTCCGAGGCACGGAGGGGTCTCGGTATGTAAAGATGGTCACCCATCCACAGACCAACCGCGGCAAGCGTAGCTTAACCTGATCGATCGACCTGTGCATCTGTTATTATTTAGCCACGGGCCCCTCATATGTAATTACGTATTTTTATATATTATATTAAAATAATTTAACATTATTTTTGTTTGGCTGGTACATCCAGATTTAGCCTAAAACATATATGGCAGCTAAATGATTGTGCCCTTGTCTCAGTTGGGAGGTTACTCTTTGGTTTCAACATTCATACTAAGTCAAAAATACAAATATTTCTGAAGCGCACACCTTTTCTGATATAACTGTACACTTACCCTGGTAATACATAGTTTTTACTTTTTTGCAAAACAATTTAGGTACTTAACCTATATTAAAGAGGGTTCTTTGTGCAACTTTGAATGTATTTTTTTACTCTTCATCTACATATCACTCTAACACACACCTACTAACACTCATAATTCCATACATCAGCACTTATGCACACACATCTCATCACTCACCGCTCCTTACACAATCACTTGCCCCCTCTCCATACATACACACCAACTCAGTTTACTTGTATATATGCTGTACTTGTTAGCTTAATTTCTTACGCAAATAACATACTGAGAGGTTTGGTGCTGTATGCCAAGATACAGGTTTCACCTAGTTCAGTTGCAGATGCTCCTATTTTGTTTTGTAATTATAATAGCTTACTAGTTTTTAAGTTGTTTTTTGTAACATATACATTTGTTCTAAAATAATCTTTTTTTAATTTCAGGTGCAGGGAAAAAGAAGTAAAGATCAGAGTACATTAGAGTAGACCTAATTAAATTATGTACTAGATATTTCTGTTGTTAATAAATTGCTTTTAATGTATGTCTTTACTTTTTATAACAAAATAATAGGTTCTCATATAAGTCTTTGTTTATACACTAAACTTCCTTATAATAAATTCTGTGCATGGAGCCATGGAAACACTATTAGATCAACCCTCTTCTATTCTCAAGAAGGCAGGTATACCCTTAGGTATAGTATACCATTCAGGGACTGGTGCAGTAATGTAAAGCTTATAGCAGCAGTGACACAAGGTTTTAGTATTTTTCAGATAGTAATATCTTTCTGCCAGGCTTCAGTATAAATGGTACTTTACTTGAAAAGTTATTCTTATTTTCTTCCAAATAATTGTTCTGAATGCCGCAACTCCACTCTTCTCAGCTTTAATTTTAACTTTGACCTGACTTATTGCTGAGTGACTCATTTGTTTTTATAATATGTTCTCAGCTAGTCTATAAAGTTCTAAAGTTATAGGCCTACCGCCTACCGCTTAACTGAGACAGCTGCGCGGTGCGGGAGAGGTGATAGTTGTCACAAGTTAACGAATCACTGAGCTCTCCCATCACGTCACCACCCACACTCCTCCCGCACCGCGCTGCTACATCAGGCATCGTCTCAGTTAAGCAGTCAGTCTATAGTCAAGTTATCATGTTCATTTAACTACATTAGAGATAATAAAAGGAAAATCTTCACTATCAGAAAGATGTGTTTTTGTATAATGTAGATGCATAGAATATTTTCTTACAAAGAATTGGTCACACTGGGCAAACAAATACTCTAGTGTGCTTTTTCAGAACCTTAAATTATAACATAGCATAAGTCTTAAAATTATAACTTTTTTATTTGCTCTGACGCGCCGGACGCGCGACAGCATCGCAACTGCATTGCTACAAAAAGTCGCCGTGGCCGAGGGGCCTAACAAGTACTCGTATAGTGTTCGAACTTGTCGCTCGTCAAACTAACTCGTATAGTGTTCGATCGCAAGGGCGGCTTTATATACCCCCATATTGAAAACAATTAACCAGAAAAATGAAATGTAGGTACCTATAGAGTTTTGTAGTGTCTCATGTGTCTCATTATTACTTTTGTACCAACCCAATACATGAAAGGATATTTCATTCATGACAGTCCCATCGCAAAAAAAAATAATAAAAGAGCTTGTCGAAAAAAAGCTATAAATTTTTAAAGATTTCCCCGAAGAAATTCCCCAAAAATTAAGAAAAATATTCAAATCTAAACTATCAAAAATCGTGGAACATAATGGGGTATTTTCGGATACCCCTAGGTATGAGGAATTTAATTTTTTTTTATTGACGTCGCTATGTCGCTATGTCGCGACGTCAATAAAAAAACACACGCACACTCAAATATAGCTATTTGAATGAAAAATGTAATAAAAGTTCTGCTAAAGTTTTTGCCCAGGCAAAAGGCATTTATTGGGCGTTTACGGGCATTTATTCAAAGCGCCCAATATGCCAGGGCATTAATCCATCTCTAATCCGGAGCTCGAAACTCCGGATATTGCAGTGGTTTTCCTTCAATCATTTCTGTCATAGCCTGGACTCTGGACTGGGGATTTGTAAACTGTGGCACTGTTTGGAGGATATTATAATATAAGGTTTTTATAATATTTTTGTTTAATATTCTTGGTGTTTCCATTTCGGGAATTTTCATCTTTTGTGAATGACACGATTTTGGAGTCTATATTCAAATTAGGTCAAAAGTAAATTATGATAGTTTTACAGTGGATCCCGTCTCACGTTCAGATTCAGGATAACGAAAGAGTAGATCTTTTGGCCAACCAAGCCGCGTCAGATGGGATTTCAGTAGGTAATGTTCCTCCTTTATATACAGATTATATAAGATCAACAAAACTGTAGTGTACAGACATGTGGAGTGAATACTTTAACCAGAGGTCAACAGAAAAGGGAATTTGGTACATACATACAAGACCATCCAACCGCAGCTTCCAGTGTATAATTGGACTGATCATATGCTTAGCAGAAGGGATTTAGTTATAGCACTAAGACTTCGTTCCGGTCACATTCCATCAAAAAAGTTTGGTTTTCTGATGAAAAAGGTAACATCACCCAACTGTGAAGAATGTGGAGGAGTCGATGTTTGATATGATTGTCTTTGTCATATGTCTGGCAACACACCTTTTGTAAAAAGTGGCAACACTATGATCTAACTCCAACATGGCGGAAACCACGCAATAAAAGATTCTTTGCTGTAGTCGTAACAGTGTATTATTCATTACCGTATTCCTCCTTGAACAGAACATGGTGTCAGGTGAAAACTTTTAAAAAGAAACCTTAGTGGAAGTGGAAGAAAATGGAGGGAATAAAGCCGCCAACTGGTTTGGTTCTGTCGGGCGAAGAGAGTTAGTACATAGTATAAATTCAGAAGTAGTATATGGTTTGGAAACTGATTTGCAAGTTTCAAATAATAAGTTACTGGAATTAAAAAAGGAGACAGCAAAAGATGCCAATCTTCAACAAATAAAGTTATGGTATAATTCAGAGTGGCCTAAAAATGATAAAAATATACAAGGTGTTGAACTGAAAAAATTGTATAAATTAAGAGATTATTTAGTAGTGAAAGACGAACTCATATTTCATGAAAATAAAATACTTATTCCTAAACATATAAGAAAAGAGATGATTTCATTAGTTCATGCAGGGCATGCTGGAATTGTAAAATGTAAAAAACGTGCCAGAAAAGTGTTATATTGGCCAGGAATGTCAAGAGACATAGAAGAGTTTGTGTCAAAATGTAAAGCTTGTGAAAAGTACAGGCCATCCAATCCTAAACAACCCTTATTGTCTCATGAAATACCTGACCTGCCTTTTAATAAAGTTGGTATGGATGTTGCTCATTTTGCTGGAAGAGACTATTTAGTTCTGGTGGACTATTATTCAAAATGGATAGAAGTGAAGTCTTTGAGGAACAAAACAGCTGGTTATATAATTAAAAAATTACTGTCAATTTTTAGTACTCAGGGTGTTCCTAGGTATATAGTTAGTGACAATATGCCTTTTGGTAGTTTTGAATTTGTACAGTTTTCTCGAAAATTAGATATTGAGTTGATAAAGTCCAGTCCCCGATACCCTCAATCGAATGGGTTATCAGAAAAAGCAGTGGGCATAGTCAAGAGCATGTTAAAAAAATGTTTAGAGGATCATTCTGAATTTGAAATTGCCTTGTTGCATTACAGAACAACTCCAGTCGCAGGATTGGAGTATAGTCCATCTGAGTTGTTAATGAGTAGGTTGTTAAGAACTAATTTACCTTGTACACAAGAATTACTAAAACCTAAAGTACCACTAAATGTTAGAGAGCAATTGATGTTAACTAAAGAAAAATCTAAGACCATATATAATAAAACTGCAAAGGATAAGAAATCTTTTACTTTGGGGGATAATGTAATTATACAAAATGCACCAAATAAAGAATGGTACACAGGGAAAGTTATTGGTGAAGCTGATGGTCCTAGATCTTTCATTGTAAAAAATGAAAAAGGTAATTTGGTGAGGAGAAATGAGAGACATATTAGACCAAGTAAAAATAAGTTTATTGTTAGACATGACAGTGTACCTGATAAGTTGCTTGAAAGTCAAATGGAGGATAGCAGGCAAGAAGAGGAAAATAATGTATCAGATAGTATTAGTGACAATGTAACAGACACTGCTTACACAGAAACTATTCCTGAGAGGAGAATGAGATCAGGTAGAGTTACTAAAATGCCATTGTATTTAAGAGAATATGATTTAAGTTAAATGCTAGAATATGTAAACTGTTTAGCTTTACGGGGGATGTTTGATATGATTGTCTTTGTCATATGTCTGGCAACACACCTTTTGTAAAAAGTGGCAACACTATGATCTAACTCCAACATGGCGGAAACCACGCAATAAAAGATTCTTTGCTGTAGTCGTAACAGTGTATTATTCATTACCGTATTCCTCCTTGAACAGAACAGTCGAAGATGTGCAACATGTTTTGATGGAGTGTGTACGGAATGACTGAATGAGGCCTTGATTTACTTGGTTCTATAAATAAGTATGATATTGGAGAGTGTAATGCTATCCTGGCATGTCCTTTATCGGAACAAGCTAGGATACTGTACAAACTGGCATTCTTTGTTTTAAATTAAGTGTTATCTGTTTTTAAGTTTAGTTGATTGTGCTGATGTTACAGGGCGACAAAGCCCGAAAAAAAAAAAATGTTGTGAACGGGATTTTTTGTTCTATTGAATCTATGGTTGAAACTTGAAACTGACAGTTGACGTTTGCAGATGTTGTTTACAATAACCCCAACCACCCTATACATAAAAGTACTCTGTGCACCAACCCCAATATGATTCTTGAATAACCGGTCACCCACTCTCGCTCTGGTGCTGTCCTGAATTTGTACTTACCAGTACAAGACTTACTTGAATATGGATAACTGTTTTGTAGACATCACAATAGAATTCCTAGCGGTTGCCTTTCACAGCATTCTTTATTACGCGACAGTTTACCCCAAAAGTGTCTTTGAAACACGTAAAAAGTACAATATTGTTGTGCATCGCTCAGTTCATCCTGAAGTGAATCAGTATCTTGATCGGTGCTTGAAAAGTATAGGAGAATGTTTGAAGAATGACCAACTAGGTTGTGTGGAGTTTGTAGTAACAGATAATGAATACAAACCTTTATTGAATTTTGTGTTTCAATTTGATAAAAACAATTACTTTGACGAGACAATTGATGCTTATTTGGTGCAATGTGAGCAGAATTTGCGGGCTTTTTGCTTAAAGATTTCCTCGGTGAATAATAACTTTAAAGACTTGCCAGAAGATTGCAGTTTCTCAATATACATTCATACCAATGAGTCTAATGCTGTTGCAATGTCTACCAATCCTGAATTCGAAGAGTTCCCGCTGGTTGAAGTTAGTAAAAAGCAAGAGGAGACAGATAGAATAATTCCACTCAGCAGGTTTTCAATAAGGAGTTATGCTGTAGATAGTTATGTGGAGTTGAAGTAGGATTTGTTAGTATTATTGGACATAAGTAGGAAACTTAATAATACTCTGTAAGTGCACACAGCATTTATTTTATGTCTGCTCTGGCTATAATGTATGTTCTCTTAATAAATTAGTATTATGAAATTCTGTGAGAGATATCTAAGAAATCAAGGAATACTGAAGTCAGCTGTGATCATATTACTGAGTGTGTTATAGAAACACAAGTTATTTAATGTAAGTAGTTATTAGCACGCCTTTTCCCCGTGACCAGATTTAAGGGGATGTAAAAGAGTGCACAACAGCCAACATTAAGGAAGTGGCACCCTAAATAATTCCTGCAGATTGAATTGGAACCCTGCATGGTTGAACAAGAATTTGTGAATTGTAATAAAAGTGAAACTGCATGTTTGCCAAGAAGCGGAACTGGACTGAATCAAAACTTTGTTAAAAGTGTTACAATGTGGTGTTAATTTTTACCTAGTATGCAGCTAATTGTTACTTACTTTTTATTCCTAATAATATAATATTTGTCATAAAGTTATCCATCTTTAAATAAAAAAATAGTCCATGCAAGTATCTAGTTTTATTAGTTTATTAATTTGTATTTCATTTAGGCTAATATTACAGCATATCACTCAAGACTCAAGCATTACTTAAAACTAGTTCCAACCAATCAAATGGCTTGAAACTTGTTTTAAATAATGCTTGAGTCTATTATCTATTTAACTTCATGTCTTTAATAAAAATGTCTCAGAAAAACATCAACAGACACCATCTTCATTCTTCAACTTTACTTTCAAACATCTCAATCTTGAGTATATCTCATCCCAGTCCACATAAGCTCCTATTAATTGCCGCACATTGTTCTCACTGTCCTGATACGCGTTCCGACCATGCAACAACCTTATATTATTAAAGCAGAGTATCTCTCCAGCCTTAGTTTTAAACCTTGCGGCGAACTGATGGTTCAAAGCTAAGAACATGCTATGAGCCTCATACCATGGCTTCACTAACTCAATCGGCCCGGGGAACTGACTACCTCTTTGCGGAATCGAGAAGTTAATTCGATTTATTTCGCCGTGACGATCTAAGCAGATGACGGGCTCACGATGCAGTTTAAAGAATTCGTTGCTATCTTCTGTTCCAACATCCCTCCACTCGATTTCTGTGTCAGTGAGAAGCTTATATTGATCTGGGTGATTCTCTTTCATATAATCAGCGACATAGTGGCAGTCAGACAGCAAATTCTCACCTCCTCGACTAGCTGTTTGTACTAAACAATGTAATAAATTAGCTCCCGGACAATACTCGTAGTAGGGCAGGTCAGTGTGTAGCTGTAGATTACTCGATAAATAGGCGACGTTACTCGTGTTCGGGACATTCCGTACAACGAACTTGACACCGTAGTGCGTCCTCTTTGTAAACCCTATTTTGTTCACAACAGCGTCTATAGCTGTTTCGGAGTCGGGAGTGTTCTGAATCAAAGCGACTCCGTAAACAGATAACTTGTATAGCCAGTTGTACAGAGCTTCATCGGAATTTAATACCTCGTTGTAATCATGTTTGGAAAATATTTTATCGAAGTCTTCTCTGTGCCACGTAATCTTCTTAGGTTTGTAGATAGTTTCGGTGTAATTCTTTTGATTTTCTGGCGTGAAACCTCTGAATTTGAGCCAGTTCAAATTGTATTCAGATGTGTGTCCGTCGTTCCACGTGACTTGCAGAGAATTTTGGTCCTTAGAGACGTCTTTAGGCTTTACATTTAGATTGAAATTGCTCCAATCCAGTATCCGGCTTTTGGCTGAGGTATGATAGCACTGTTCACACTGGCAGTTTTCTCGTAACCACACGTATGGGAACTGTAAGGATTCGCCGCGAATGTCTATGTTGAGTAAATCTTCCGTTTTATTTTTGTATAACACATTCCGAGTGTGAATTAGTTTCTTACAAGATGCGGTTGGCAACGATTTAGTAAAGTTTTTTGCCCTCGCAGCGAGTCTCAAGGCGAACATGTTGACGTGCCGAGCGCGTGTGCGCCACTGAGATAAAACTGTGATTTAATTTATATTATATTCATTATGTTAATGAACTGGGATAGTCGGTGTGATATATCAAACAATAATTGTGTAAGATAACGATGTGTGTAGGCGACTATTTGGATACGCTAGTTTAGTATGTTGATGAAAGGCTAGTTTAAATAAGTTCCATCTTCCATCTAAGCATGCTATAACTGCCTACTTAGAAGGTAAATTGGTGCCGATTCACCAACTAAACTAAATTTAAGTTCAGTATATCTTTTTCTTTCTATTTCATTAAGTTAAGGACAGAAGATAAATATTAGTTTAGATCGGCCCTATTGTTGCTAAAATAATCTAAATTTCACCTAATAATAATTATCTCAGTGTAAAGATTTAAAGAGATAAAAGATTTTTTTTCACTTTCGCGTTAGTTATCTCGTTAAATGAGACTGGTACAAAGTTCGCTACTTGACGAACTGACTACTTGATGCCCTTGAATCGACACAGTTCTCGCATTTCTCTTTAGCGGGACTCGAACTCGCCACCTCTGGTGAACTGTGGCTATCTATGCTCCGACCACTGAGCTACCGTCATTATCATTCTCTTGCCCTTATTACAATTTATTTGGGGTCGCCGGAACATACAGTATGGAAACCACATTATATGCAATAAATTATACCACATACTGTTATCGCCTTGTCTGAGGATATACGAAAAACCAACGAAATCGGTCGTGAAAAAATCTGCTGTTCCCTACATTTTGACGAGCTATGCGAACATAAATTATACAGTATATAATAATAAGTATGTAATTATATTATTATATAGTAGTTATTAAAACACTTGTAACAAAACACTATTTTAATGTGCAAAAAGTAACATAAAAATGAAATACACTAAAACTATGAATAGTAACAACATTTCAGGGTAAAAGAAAATGCCTACTAATATATTTATTGCAAAAAAGGTTGCATTGTATTTTAAAACACTATGATAGATATTTCATTTCGTAAGTGGTCATGATTGGACTAGGATAGTACAAAATTAGTCGTGATTTTAGGTTAATGTAATAACTGAATACAATTATGTAACTGAGAGCGTATATGGTTTACTTAGGACGTTTATGTTCTAAGAACTAACCAAACATAAATTATCACTATACAAAAAAAAAAAACATCGATTAAATAATAAGTAAATAAACTGTTTTATATTCGAAGTCGTAACAGAAAGTGAAAAAATATTTTGTAAATATTTATTATGTTTTTTTAATCAGGAAGACAAAACATTTCAAAATAATTAACAATTTATTTGTACAGTCACTTCCAGTCTTACTGGTTATCAAATCGTGATTTACTATCGAGTCACACGAATATAAAGCTATATAAGCACAACACTAGCAAAGTACGACGAGTATCACGAGTATGTATTTATTTGTGTTTAAGTAAAAAGCTAGCTTCAAAAGGAGTAGATTTTTTTGTTAAAATAAACATTTTTATTAAAATAAACAACCTAGAAGCACATTTGAATTAGCCATTCCGTACTGCCGCGGCCGGTCGATTCTGTAAAAATCTCACCGTGAAATCATAAGTGAAGTGAGCTTGAAGTGAGCAGTGTCAATAGTGTTAATCCCTAATGACAGCTCACTTCCCGCTCATTTCACCTAAGTTCTCACGGTGAGATTTTTACAGAATAGCACTGCTGTAGTGATGTAAACAGAAATGTCGATATTAATTAAAAGACCTTTTAACAGTATATCAAAACTAATTGGTATGTTGACAACAGTTTCTAGTACTTGAATAATAATTAAAATTACTACTTAAACATTAATGTTTGATCTGTACTTTGATTTTATGGTAAGCGTTGCTAAGTACCCCTCGTATGTTCCAGATGTGTGCGAACGTCTCGGGTTGAGTATTGAAGTTGCTGTCTGTAGCCTTTGCCCATAATTCGACCTGCAATAATAAACAATAAAAGATTGGCATCGGGTCTATTCAAGTGTCTGATTAGTAAATCTCATGTTAGCTATTGTGATTGGTAGAGTTTAATATAGCAACTACAAAGGCACCATTTATTTTCATAATTTGACAGTATACAGGGTGGCAGAGACAATTGACGCGCAAACTGTAACCATAAATTCAGCACACGATTCTAGACCTAGTGTAGAAATTTTTCGTCGGATGTCAAAAAAAAAATACTGCTGTTTCATAGAAAATGCAATGCCTACGCGGTCAAAATGTATGAGACTGCTAGTATTTTTTTTTTCTTTAATAACCAGCGAGAAGTTTCAACCCCTTGCATTGAAATTTCTCGTTTAGAAAAATGTACTGAATCCTTGGTAATATGTTGCGCTTCGATGGCCCTGCCACCCTGTATACAGACCCAACGTTTGAATAGACTCTGAAAACTTAGGACTAGTCACTCCTACACATATCGTGGATTTCAAAGTACTGTTCCCCATGATCTGTCGGTAGGCCAGAGTCTGTAATTAGTATCTAATGGAACCGATGTTTAAGCCTGACGCCTGGACGTTTGACCCTACCTCTTTCTGGCCCTTTTCGACCGGTATCCTAGCCGTCCACAGCGTCCACGAATAGTGTTGCTGAGGCGGTGCATCATCACACTGCATCTCCTCAGCCTGCACCCACGTCGCGCCGCAGTCGGGCGATATGTCCACTCGCAGGACCTTGGCTCCACCGCCGGAGTAGGCGTAGCCTGGTGGCGGAAGAGGTGTATCAATAGTGCAATTAAAATTATCAGTCCTGAATTAAAGATTTAAAAACAGAGCAGCTCAAAAAATGTTATCATTAATCACTATAGCAGTCTTCCAAAACTACTTACGAGGATAATAGTAGATTATTCACTAAGGGGATAAAGCAGTGTCTTAATGTCGCGAGCGCTATTTTAATTCGTGAACGCAACGCAACAGGGTTCTAGGCGAGGGAGTTAAGACTAGATTCTTGAGTGCAGTGAGGGATTCAAGCTCGCCCAAGACGAAGACACCTTTATCCCCGAGGAGAATACTCTACTTTTCGCACCTACTGCGAGGTAATAATAACCAATTCGATTATCGAATTACCTAGTAGTTTATGAAACTGTGAAATAACCAGGGTATATCGAGTTATGTGCAGTGTCATACACTATTTACCAGACTACGTGACAGGACAGGGTTATGCTTTTATGCGTACTTAACTATGACTGTATCTTTGTATGTGGAATTCCTTATACCCTCGAAGCATCCTGACGAAGGATGGATTTTAATACACGAGGAGTCTATCGACTCGTTTGGGTCGCGCGAAGATTATAGGCTAAGTTTTATTTTTTATAAATTCTAATTGGCGGATTTAGACGACGACAAAGGAAGGTTTGGAAAATAATAATAATAATAGTACCATTACTATGTGGGGTATTAAAATAAAGGGCTTGAGGAGATGATTCCAAAAATATAACACATTAAAGGATTCAAACAAAAATAAAATGACAAAATCAAAACCCGACTGCAACTAAGATTCAAAACTAGCTCACTATTCAAGCAGTCTGATGCAGTTGGTGGCATCAAGTCTGAGATGGAACTAAAATAACATACCTACTGCCTGACGGGTTTTATTTTTAAACGGTTTTATTTAGCTCACCCCGTTTGTTTTATTTATTTATTCTTGGGTGATATTTAGTAATTCAAATTTCACCCTCTTCCTGTCAACCGATTAATCTGAAATTTTGTATACACTTTGGATTTTGGTGACAATACAATTATGTTTATTCATTATCATTATAAATTCAAGATGGCCGCCGCTACAAAATGGCGGATAATTTATGTTTTATTAATCCCATCAATATGGGTATCAAATGAAAGGGCTCAACAAGCAGAATACAATATACTATAAAAAATTGAAATCCAAGATGGCGGCCGCTACAAAATGGCGGATAACGTAGGTTTTATCAATCCCATCAATATGGGTATCAAATGAAAGGTCTCAACAAGTAGAATACAATTTACTATGCAAAATTGAAATCTAAGATGGCCGCTGCTACCAAATGGCTGATAACAATTTTTTATTAATCCCATCAATATGGGTATCAAATGAAAGGGCTCAACAAGCAGAATACAATATACTATAAAAATTGAAATCCAAGATGGCGGCCGCTACAAAATGGCGGATAACGTAGGTTTTATCAATCCCATCAATATGGGTATCAAATGAAAGGTCTCAACAAGTAGAATACAATTTACTATGCAAAATTGAAATCTAAGATGGCTGCCGCTACCAAATGGCTGATAACAATTTTTAATTAATCCCATCAATATGGGTATCAAAAGAAAGGGCTCAACAAGCAGAATACAATATACTATAAAAAATTTAAATCCAAGATGGCGGCCGCTACAAAATGGCGGATAACGTAGGTTTTATCAATCCCATCAATATGGGTATCAAATGAAAGGTCTCAACAAGTAGAATACAATTTACTATGCAAAATTGAAATCTAAGATGGCCGCCGCTACCAAATGGCTGATAACAATTTTTTATCAATCCCACCAATATGGGTATCAAATAAAAGGGCTTGACAAGAAGAATACAGTGCACTATACAACCTCAATATTTAAGATGGGCGCAGCCACCAAATGGCGTATAATAATAAGATTTAAATTTAGAAATTGAATCTGTAATTTAGGTATCTGATTAATCCAGCCTGAATCCACCACCCAAGTCAAGATTTTGTATCGTGTTGAGGACTGTGTGGCGTTAGGGTGGCTAAAAATGATACGTCGTTAGCGGTACACCACCCAAGTTAAGGTGAAAGGTTAAAACGCGCCGAGAACTGTATGGCATTAGGGTGGATAAAAATGATATGTCGTTAGCGTTTTCCCCTCAAGACTCAGGCGCATCTTGTTGTACATAGCCTTGCCCCTTTATTGGACCTCTGGGGGGGTCGACCGTTTAAATGTCCATTACTCGTGGGAACAAAATGGTAAAAAAAAATATAAAAAATACAAACACAAATAAAACAGAAACTGCAACACAACGTAAACGAAGGCTTCAAAAAGCGAAAGAAAAGTATAAAGCAAAACGAGCTAAAGAAAGTGAAGGTGATAGAAATAGTCGATTACAGAAACGACGGGAACAATTAGCGTCAAAAACACCTGAGCAATATGAGGCCAGGTTAAAAAAGCAACGTCAGCGATATACACAAATGACGGCGTCAGAAACGCCTGAAGAATATGAAGCCAGGTTAACAAAGCAACGTGAGCGATACACACAGATGATAGCGTCAGAAACGCCTGAAGAATATGAAGCCAGGTTAACAAAACAACGGGAGCGATATATACAGATGGTAGCGTCAGAAACGCCTGAAGAATATGAAGCCAGGTTAACAAAACAACGGGAGCGATATATACAGATGGTAGCGTCAGAAACGCCTGAACAATATGAAGTTAGATTAATACAAAGCCGTGAAAGACAAAGACAGCAGTTGGGTTCAGAAACGCCTGAACATCGCGATACGAGGTTAAATAAACAACGAGAGCGTACCCAGCAATGCAGAGCTAATAATCTGCAGGCATTCGAGAATGCTATTAACACAATTTGTATACATGTTTGTGATATTTGTACCAAACGTTGTTATCCTAATCAAGTTCGTACAGTTCGGTACAACGCTGCTGCATTAACATACTTACCTGTGGAGTTAACTTCGAAAATATCATTGTTATTATGTTCCCGCTGTCAAACACATGTTACTAGTAATAAAACAACAGCACCACCAAAAGCTTACTGGAATAATCTGGATCCAGGTTCTATACCAGACGTTATTCAAACATTGACACAGGCGGAACAACGTTTGCTGTGCAGAATAATTCCCTTTGTTAAAATCGTGAAATTTAGTGGCCTCTATGGGCAGTACGGTTTTCGCGGACAGGCAGTTTTATTTGCCCAAGATATCTTTGAAGTCAGTGAAAGACTGCCTAGTATGCTACCAAGATCTGCAAGCCAGGTAGGCATTATTGTAGTAACCGAACGATTAGAAAATTTGAACATCACCAGGGAATTCACAATATGTCGCGAAAAAGTCTATAGTGCTTTAAGATGGTTAATCAGAAATAACCCGCTTTACAAAGATGTACGTATTGACGACAATGCCCAAATTAGTGACCAGGAGTTAGTACGACTTAGTGTGCCCGAATTGTCTGAAGATGAAGCGTCCGAAAGGAATGAAAATGAAATTCGAAATGCATTCATTCCAATTAATAATGTTGCAAGAATTATTCGAGCTTCATGGCATCAAGGTGACTACAACGTCTTTACTTCGCAATATGCTGGTGTACAATGTAGTGCTATGTCGTTGGCGAACATTGTCCGAGCTGCAATCCTAAGCCCTAATCAATGGGACGTCAATATTCTGAATGCTAATATGTTAGCGGGTGACTCCTTATATTGCTGGATTCGTACCCAGCTTGATCCTACTGAACTGGATGAAACAGGATATTTAGAGATACGAAACTTTCATATCGTCAGGCAAAGTTTACAAATGTATGAATGCCGATTTTCTATAGAATATGATGAAGACACTCTTTTATTCGGGAGTCTCCAAGATTCTGTAAATACCAATAATATCGGCATTACATTACATACAGCTTTAAATAGATTATTTGATAGTCATTCTTCAGGAATATTGACAGCGTCAAATAAATCTGTTAGCGTATTTCGCGGTGAAGACAAATACTATTTTGCTGACTCCCATTCTTGTGGCCCAAAAGGAAAACCAACACCAGAAAATGGCAAAGCCTGTGTTATAGAATGCGACAACTTACAAGAACTGTGCCGCATCTGTAAAAGATGCCTCAGATCCCGTAATATCGCGTACACCCTTACACGCGTAGACGTACATTTGAGGGAAAATATTACCACTCGTCAGGGTGTTCAAGTACAGCAACAGGAAGATGCCATCACTCATCAGGATGTACAAGTACAACAACCGCTTTCGAATCTGAGATCTGAAACTATACCTATACAAACATCTGTAATGGTGCCTATTGATAGCGTCCAACCTGATGTTGAAGATGAGCTAGAGGTATCTGAAAATGTAAACGAAATCAGAAGAAAGACGAATAATAATATTGTGAATGAAGCTTATGAGTTAAAAGCAGAAGAGTTCGCATGGTATCAGCTTTTCCCGTATGGTAAAAATGGTTTGAAAGAACAACGGCCCGTAAATATAAGTCCTTTGGATTACTATCAATTTCGTTTATTAGGTGCTGATGTTAGATTTCAGCGCAACGATTACCTATTCTATGCTCTATCAATGTTTGAGTACTATCGAGTTAAATCAACCATTGCAGCTTGTGCTAGAAAAGTTGAAGGTGAAAACGGCAATCGAGTGGAAGACCTGCACTTATATTTAAAAAATCTAAGAGGTTCCGCTGCTTATTGGCGTAGTGCTCTTAGTGATCTTATAGCACAAATCAGATGTTTAGGACCTCCCACTTATTTTGTTACATTGAGCTGCAATGATCTTCACTGGAAGGATATGAAAAGAGGTCTCCTTGTTAGTGATGGTAAACAGCACATTGACCCAGATGACATAGATATTCAGGAAACTCAGAGACTCATCGAGATGTATCCAGTTGTTGTGAGTAGACATTTTATGGTACGTGTTAATGCGCTAATGCAGTTTCTTAAAACTGATACTGAAATATTTGGCGGTAAAGTTAAAGATCATTGGTGGCGAATCGAGTTTCAGAACAGAGGAAGTCCTCATTTGCATATGGTTGTTTGGATCGAAGATCACCCGTCTGTTGCGACACCTGAAGGAATAGCTCGCATTGATTCAGTCTGTAGTACTGCCATTCCTCCAGAAACTTCAGAACTATATGAATTAGTTAAAAATTGTCAAATACATCGACACACTAGTACCTGCACGAAAAATAATTCTGTTTGTCGTTTCAACTTTCCACGCTCGGAATGCTTAGAGACACATGTTATTGATCCTTCATCTAACGAATTCATCTACAACGGTGGTCGCATTTGCGTTCTGAAAAGAAAAAGTGAAGATGGTTGGGTAAATAATTACAGTCCTGCTTTGCTAAAAATGTGGAAAGCCAATATGGATATACAACCGTGTGGTACAAATGAGTCGATTGCGTATTAAATCGCTAAATACGTGTCAAAATCAGAACCTACAAACCTAGATGGTGAAGTATCTCGAGCTATTCAACAAATTAGAAGAGAAGAAACTGACGTCTCGCGTAAGCTGTTTAAAATATGCATGCGCATATTAAGAGAACGTCAAGTTTCAGCCTGCGAATGCGTATTCAGGCTATGCCATTTGAGTATGCGTGACAGCTCGAGAAAAACAATTTTTGTCAATACTCGTAAAGCGGAACAAAGGTATAAAGTGTTGAAGTTTAATGAAGCTGGTCAAGCAGCAGGATATTGTGCCAATATTTTCGAACGATATGAAAAGCGACCAGCAGAGCACCCCAACTATGATTTTAACAATATGTGTCTCATAGAATTTGCGATGTTATTTGAGCCACACTACACAAAACCGCCAGTTATAAATGAAGAGAGCATCGATACCGATGCTTATGCACCGCACGAGCAAACAACAAGAAGGCGTCTTATAACTTTAACAGACAAAACCAAAATGACTATTAGAAACACGCCAGCTGTAGTACGGGTACCTAACTTCGTAGCAGCTTCTGATCCAGAGTCATATTATTACAGTTTACTAATCCAGTATATGCCGTATCGCAATGAGGCCGAACTTTTAGGAGAATTTAATAGTGCCAGAGATGCGTTTCTCGCCAACGAAGAAAGTTTAAGACAAACAAACGCCTACTTGGAAATATATCGTGAACGTGACAGGCAGCTTGAAAATGCATTCGCGCAAGTACACGCATTTCAGATACTGGAACATGCAGAGCCGATGGAACTAGACCATGAAGAAGAAGTTCCTTATTTGCCAATGAATGAAGACCAGTTCTTACAGGCTAAGCAGTCTATGAATGCAGGACAAAAGGAAATTTTTACATTAGTTACCCAGTCCATACAAAATCAAATGTCAGGTGCTGAAGAACGTTTAAAAATATTCTTTACAGGAGGAGCTGGTGTGGGCAAGACTTTTCTATTAAAGTTATTACGAGACCAAATTAATAGGTGCTACGCAAAGGATGCGGTTAAAGTCTGCTCACTAACAGGAGTTGCAGCTAGATTAATAAATGGAGCTACGATACACAGTACTTTAAAATTGCCTGTACAGAAAGACGGTCGCATAACAGGTATGTCACCACTGTCCGGAAACTATTTGCGAATAATGAGGCAACAATGGCATCAGACAGAATTTTTGATTGTCGACGAGATTTCCATGGTGTCTTATCAAATGTTATGCATGATGGACGCTCGATTAAGGCAAATTAAGAACTGTGAAAATGAGTTTTTTGGAGGAGTAAACGTATTACTTTTCGGTGATCTTTTACAACTGCCTCCTATAAAACGATCAGGAACACCTGTTTTCAAACAGCCAGAACATCTCCAACCAGCTACACATCTCTGGCGTTTATTCACGCTGTGTGAATTAACTGAAAATATGCGTCAGCAAGGTGACCAGACTTTTATTGATATTTTGAATGCTTTGAGAGTCGGTGAGCTAACAAACCAACATTTTAGTATTTTAATGGGTAGACTTCTTCAAGACACGAGTGATGAGTTTGCAATAGACAAAGCGTTAAGGGTATACCCCACAAATCAACAAGTTAACGACCACAACTCTGCTGTATTGAATTTGTACAGAAATAATGGTGCTCGCATTTACAAAATAAAAGCGCAGGATCAGCTAGTACACGCCACACGAAATGCAGACAATGTGGATATAGCTACTATAATACCAGCTGATATCAACAAAACTGGGGGTTTACCAGCGGAACTGCAAATATTTGTGGGGGCAAAAGTCATGCTACGGTCCAATATTGACGTTTCAAAGGGATTAGTAAATGGCGCTATAGGCTACATCAACGAAATCGTTTGGCCTCAATTTCGTCGAACTCAGATGTATGCAACAGATGTACCTTCCGTCCGAATTGATTTCGCAAGAGACGGAGTACATCTTATACACCCGAAAGCCATACAGTTTCCAGCTAAGTACAATTACGGGACGGCTGAAAGAAGAATGTTGCCTTTAATCCTATCATGGGCTTCTACAATACATAAAATGCAGGGCAGCACTGTGGATCACGCAGTCGTATACTTAGGTGCGAAACTGTTTGAAGAAGGTCAAGCCTACGTGGCTCTTAGTAGAGTAAGATCTTTGCAGGGACTACGTATAGAGGAGTTGGACTGCAATAAACTAACGGGCAAGAAACCTTGCAATAGCACTAAATGAATTAAACAGAATGCGAAATAAAAACTAAAAACTAGAAAATAAAAATAGGTAAAAAAACTTTTTAAGTTAAACGGTTTTATGTTAAACATACATTGCAATGTTTAAGATAAATGTACTAAAAACCAAAAAATAATAAAATAGATACAGTCGTGGGAATTATAAACATATGCATAGACTAGACTAAAATAAAACCGTGGGGCACGTCAATTGTCTACAAATTATCGACTTAATGTGCGATAGAAGAATCGTTTAATTCGTCGTTAAAATAGGCAGTTGGCCCGCAGACGGTGAGGAAATTACTTACTATTTTCTTGCTCATGGAAATTCCAATAGTTATACACTCCATGTAAATAAAAGAGATGTTTCAACTAGTTTATCGTTGGACATTCACACTGCTGGCTGGCGAGGTATCGTTTCACTGCTCATAGTTTGTCTTTAATCGACAAAACATATGATAAAAGTACTACTCGCTCACCACTATGAAACCCTAAAACTCGCTTATAATCGAGCTTGCTAGCTTGTTTCCACATTCTAGCCCTACTTATCACACGTCCATCGTTGTCGGTTGAACAACTGCCTAATTATAGTGTAACATTACAAAACAAATATATTGTAGACAATTGACGTGCCCCACGGTTTTATTTTAGTCTAGTCTATGCATATGTTTATAATTCCCACGACTGTATCTATTTTATTATTTTTTGGTTTTTAGTACATTTATCTTAAACATTGCAATGTATGTTTAACATAAAACCGTTTAACTTAAAAAGTTTTTTTACCTATTTTTATTTCAATCTAATCTCATGCATTCGCGGGGTATGCGCGTCATAGCAACCGATTACTTTGTTCGTCGACAGCGACTTTAATGTTTCCATACGTTTTTATCAGTTGACGTTCCGAATTCAAATCACATTAATGACCAGCGGGTCATAATAAACAATAATAAGTAAATAAATAAACGTTTATTTCAAGTTCACAAAAAAACTCATAGTTGTTAGTAAAACTTAAAACCTAAGTGTTAGTAACCAATTAATTTTCAATTATTATTATTTGATTTTTGTTGCTGCGACATGCATGTCGCAGCATCTCCGTATGTACGGACAGTCTATCCCGCTCGCAATAATTGCCAGCACGATGTTGGAACTAGCCCGCACCCTGCGCACTAGAGACGTGCAACGCTTTCGCATTGTTGTATAAAAACAATCAGTTCGTGCTTCTGCGAACATGGCTGAGGCACTGCAGTATAGGGGCAGTCCCAACATCGACCTGAACGCGTTATTGAACTGGACGCGGAGGGCATTGTATGATTTTAAAGTAAAGGTAGTCCATAGGCTGCAGGTGTAAAGCGAAGTGCAATAAACTTTAAATAGCGCGATTTTAGCTTCAAAGGAGCAGCGTGCAAATGTATGTGCTATCATAACATAAATTATTATTATTATTAATTTAATTTATGTTAGCTCGCACTGATAATGCCCTCCGCTCCCGCTCAATGTCAGTATCATCCCTGAGGTCAGCTGTAAAAATGTGTCCCAGATATTTAAATTGTTCAACCCTAGCCAAATGAGTATCATACAGTGGAATAGGGGGCACATAGGATGGATGTACTTTTTCAGCTTTAAAAACCATATATTGACTCTTAGTTACATTATATTTCAAGCCATGAGTGTTAGCATAAGTCTCGCATAAATATAATAAAATTCAATACAATATTAATGTCCGGCTAGAGCCCAGGGCTTAATTTTTATTTATTTATTCAGTAGTACACATACATTTTAAACGCTTAAGTTGGTGCCAAC
>OX451386.1:1158015-1349511 GCA_949629135.1 Eremobia ochroleuca | reverse complement strand
ACTAACCCTACTAATATTAAGGAATAAAGGAAAGGAATATTATAAACGCGAAAGTTTGTGAGGATGGAATGGATGGATGGATGTTTGTTAGTCTTTCACGTAAAAACTACTGAGCGGATTTGGATGAAGTTTGGCACACAGATAGATAATAACCAGGATTAACACATAGGATACGTTTTATCCCGATATTCCCACGGAATCGAACCTTATGCGGGTGAAACCGCGAGGCGCAGCTAGTGAAATCATAATTAGCAATAGTTTATCCAGGTGATAATTATTGCGTAATTCATCGTTCAATCTCTAAGAGTAGGCATGTGTGTAGGGTGGTGTACCTTGCTTTAGCTGTAGCTCAACTACTAAATAATAGTTGTGGTACTCGACGTTCTGATTCTTAAGAAGGATACGCTAAATTATCCCGCGAAATTCAAATGTTCTAACAGGATTATAATCATTAGAATCGGCTTCAAATTTCATGAAAAAGTCCTTCAATATGAACTTAGAGAATTGTATTGATCATTTTTATTAAATTAATTATATAAATTAATCAAAATCAAAATCAAAAGTCATTTATTCAAACTAGGCTGAGAATCAGCACTTTTCGAACGTCAAAATTACAAAAGACAGTCCCCCAAAACGCCCGCCCTTCACCACTTCCTAGTGCTTTCGCTGGGAAGAAGAAGTGGCGCAACAAACTCCCCAGCAGCACAGCTGTCTGTTCAGTTAGAAGATACTTGACTGAATACAATACAAGGTATGCAAAGTAATTAACATTACAAGACACAGGACACTAAATTTAATTATTTGCCATATGTCAGCTAGCAACGCCAATATACCAAGAAATACAATAAAAAATTATACGTAGGTACTCAAGCAAAAATTAATAAATGAAAATTAAATAAAAGCCTCCAGGTATGAAGGGCGTGACCGCTAACATATTTATGCAATGCTGGGTTCTGTATACATAGCTGTCGCTTGAAGTCACAAATGATAAACTAGGACCATCGAAGGAAACTAAATAAACAAGTTATTACTAATTATAACAATAATAAAAACATGGTCAGCAAGACGACCAGTCACCACAAGCAGCACCCGTTCACGAGCATAACGCAAAGATCAGCCATTACCCCCCTCGCCATATTTGAGGGAAGGAGGCAACCCGACCCCCGACGCTACCGCAAGCAGTGACATCTGAGGGAGCATGACGAACTTGCTGCCGGTTGCTCAGGTAAGAATAATATGATCAATCGTCGAGGTCACTAGCTAACCACATATTGCAATCAACACATTAGAAAACATTTAAATGGGTTGATTATGTCAATAATATAATAAAAATAAAACTAAACTGATTTGACTTATACAGCCCAATAAAAACAATTGTATAATGAGCTCATATAACCTATCAGTAATCTAATTCTGGAGAAAGAACATAAACATTGTCTTGAGTTAATCAGGGCGACCAACTATTCTTATCGTTTAAGTAGTCGTTGATGGAGTAGTATGCCTTTGAACAAAGGTTGGATTTTACTTGAGCTTTAAAAGCATTAAAAGGCAAATCTAGCAAAGAAGAGGGTAGCTTGTTATAAAAGGCTATACCAAGCCCAACAAATGAGTTATGAACCTTATGAAGCCGGTGAAAGGGAGCACGTAGTTTGTCCTTATTTCTGGTGTTAACATTGTGAACATCACTGTTTTTAGTATACAAGTGTATATTTTGCCTAATATATATGATGTTGGCAAATATGAATTGTGATGCAACCGTGAGAATACCAATATCTTTAAATAAATCTCTTAGAGAAACTCTAGCACCTAGCTGGTAAATAGCTCGAACAGCTCGTTTTTGAAGGACAAATATATTTTGTATATCAGCTGCTTTGCCCCACAGCAGAATACCGTAGGACATAACGCTGTGAAAATAACTAAAATATACTAAACGAGCTGTATCAACGTCAGTGTATTGTCTTACTTTCCTGACGGCGTAGGCAGCTGAACTGAGCCTTCCTGCTAGGCTCGATATATGTGGTCCCCACTGAAGTTTGGCATCTACTGTTATACCCAGAAAAACTGCTGAGCTCACAGTCTCAAGCGCCTCTTTATCTAAGACGATGTTGGGTCCTAGATTTCTAACATTGGGTAAGGCGAACTTTACACATTTCGTTTTCTTGGCATTGAGAACTAGGTTATTTGACGTAAACCAATCCGTAACTATTGAGAGTGCACTGTTTACCTCGTCAAAATCTAGTCTATTCCTGTCTACTTTAAAAATAAGAGATGTATCATCAGCAAACAGTACAACGTCACAGATTCCCTTTAAATGGAATGGTAAATCATTGATATAAACTAAGAACAGGAATGGGCCCAGTATTGAGCCTTGCGGTACACCTAACTGAACTGGTAGCCCGGAAGATTTCACACCATTAACATCTACACATTGGAACCTATTATGTAAATAAGAATTTATTACGTTGAGAGCTTCGTTTTGGACACCGTAATGACGTAGTTTACGCAAAAGCGTGTCATGGTGCACGCAATCAAAGGCTTTGGAAAGATCACAGAAAACTCCGATAGCATTTTGCGAGCTCTAATATTTGTTACAGCCGCGAATCACATTTAAATCGACATAAAGTCTTACACTGATCTGCAAATTGCAAAAACACGTGAGAAAATTTGAATTGCGCGAGCTACCCCGACGCTTTCGTCTTAATTATTTTTTTTTTTTAAGTTAATGTCTTTATTAAAGCTGCAGAATTAATTATAGTGTTTTTTTTAAATTGTTTTTTTGTCCAAGTGGTATGTGATGATATACAAAATAGTTGTGTTTTATTATTGCTAATGATAAATGATAAATGATAAATGATTTATTTTCTGTAAGTAGGTTTGTACAAACACTTTTACATGTCAATCATATTTTTTTAAACTAGATGAGGTCGGCGTTTCCTATCTGACTACTCTGAGAAGAAAGGCCGAAACAAACTCAGAGGTCACAGTCTCTTTTAAAGTCCAGACATAATCTTGGTCAGATAATGTGAAGACCATGTAGATTAGTGTCTGAAATGGTCTTTTGAGTAAAGAACCACACAGATTGAGCGGACCTGTCCAGTCAGTGCACGCATTTGTCAAAAATCGTGCAGCTCAACTCAGAACTTGAGGAGCCTTACGATTCGACGAACAATACCAATGAAAGGACATTTGGGTAGGCCGCATAAATTACTCAAACTGCCAGACCATGATTAAAACTAACTAAGAAGGAAAACCGAAAAAAAGAAATGACCCACATAGTCTTCACACTCACAGTAATAATAATAAAAATAAGATACTTTACAAAGTAAATATCCATGTCATTGTTTATATAAAATTCATCAATGTCAATGTGTATATAAAAATCCGGATATAATCTTTGAGGACCATGTAGATTGGTGTCTGAAGTGGTCTTTTGAGGAAAGAACCACACTGAGTGGACCTGTGCAGTCAGTGCACGCATTCGTCAGTAACCGTGCAGCTCAACTCAGAACTTAAGGAGCTCAACGATTCGACGAGCAATACCAGGGACAGGACATTTGTGTAGACCGCATACACCACTCAAACTGCCAGACCATGATTAAAACGGAAACAATGACCCACATAGTCCTCACATTCACAATAATTAAAATAATATAAGACTTTAAACAGTAAATGTTCATGTCATTCTGTATATAAATAGATATTTAGGAAGAAAGAAAAAAAAAAAACCAAAGTGTAAATCAGCAAAATAAAAAATAAACAACATTCACTGTCTAGACCTATTGGAGCAGCTCAATCCCAAGCTTTTTTGTCCTCAATATAGTCTTTTACAGTATAATAGGCTTTCTGGCATAGTTTTAGCTTTATGAAAGATTTGAATTTATTAATGCTTAGTTCTTGAATGTGGCTAGGAAGTTTATTATAAAAATGTATACATTGGCATCTAAACGAGCCACCTATTTTCTTAAGCCTTGTTGTAGGAACAACATATTTGTGTTTGTTCCTAGTATTAATATTATGGATATCACTGTATTTTTTAAACAGATTAATATTTTTATGTGCATACAAAAGATTATCATAAATGTACTGAGAAGGCACAGTCATTATATTAATCTCTTTAAACTTGTCTCTGAGGGAGTGTCTGGGACTTAATTTATAAATCGAACGAATTGCCCTTTTTTGTAAAATAAAAATTGTCTGAATATCGGCGGCATTTCCCCACAACAGAATACCGTATGACATCACACTATGAAAATAACTAAAGTAAACTAAACGGGCTGTCTCTAAATCAGTTAAGTCACGAATTTTCCTAACGGCGTATGCTGCAATGATATGAAAAACAAACCCCATTAGGATTTATACGCTAGTTTTTTTTTAATTTTTTTAGAGTAAATAAACTGTGAACATGTCAAACCATATATGGTTTCCTATGCGGTAAAGGGTTAAAACAGATAATTTATTGTGCAAATACCTTTCCAAAGTTTGTCATAAACGAATAACGCTAGCAATTAGTTAGATTGATCAACATTGAAATAAACCCTATCGGTATATTTCAACAAATTACTAAAAATATGAATCAACAAATTACTAAAAATCTGCATCAAACGTGATAAACTATTTATTTTAGTCACGGCACCTATTAAATATAATCGTATGAGCAAATATTGATTTGTTAGAATTTCCTTAAAATATTTTTCATAGGGATTCCAATAACTCGTGTATCACGCATGATGACATCGTAATGTGAATACTACAGTACAGTACAGTTAACAAAAGAGATTATGTAGGCAACTAATAAAGCGCCATGCGACCAAACAGATTTCAGACAGGATGGTCATGTATCATGCTTACTTTCCAGTTTATTCAATAAAATTATGTTTGTCTTTTGATTTATAACATACTCGCACGCAAAACAATGAATACTGACGCCGAGGTTGCAGATGTTTATTTGTTGCATGCTCACTAAAATGTTTTGCAAACTGTACAAAACTAACAATTACTTTTTAATGTCGATGAAAACGTTGAGTGGCATTTATGAAGTGTTAATATTTTTCTGCTTGTTTCTTGGCAGATTGATGTGTAATCAAGTCAAGATTTTGTCGTTTTTCCTACTCAGACAAATAATATTAATTGGCTAATAAATTGTCAGGACTTGGTAGCTATATTATTTTTAATGTCCCTCACATTACAATGGAAGCTTTAATTGAATGTTCCTTTTATTATTGTTTGAACACGATACTTTTTTGACTTTTTAGATATAATGTTTGGATCAAGACAGGTACTCGCAACCGGCGGCATGTTTGGATGACTAGATGTGTGAACGTAAACGAGTCAAAAGGAGTATGTAAGGATCCTAGCAGCCGGCGTTCAGTAGTTTCGGCCTACCCCCATGGGGAGAAGGCGTGAGGAGATTTAACAACCATCATGAACTAGCAAATGTCTTTAGCTATAGGCCGACCATTTAACTGAGACGTTGCCTGAGGTCAGCGCCCCTCTTAGACGTCGCGGGGGGAGTTTAACACCTCACTCCCCCCCTGACACGAGGAGAGGCCCGCAGGAGCGGGCCAGCACCAGCCGGGGGTTGCGGAAGTATCGTTCGTTACCGCGACCCCCGGCGTAGGTGAGAGAGGGAACACCGGGGTGGTTTTTAGTAAGAGTCTGACAGACCCCGCCGCCCGCCCCAGGGCGGCGGACATCCATGAGGATTTTCCAACCCGAAACAAAAAAAAAAAAAGGTCAGCGCGGTGCGGGAGGGGTGTGGTGACGTGATGCGAGAGCTCAGTGATTCGTCAACTTGTGACAACTATCACCCCTCCCGCACCGCGCAACTACCTCAGGCAACGTCAGAGTTAAGGGGTCGGCCTATAGTTACTGACTTTTTCAGAGTTTCTGAATGAAAAGCTGTTACAGTAAGAACATAACATCTACCCTGAAACTATAGACATTATTTTAAGACTAGGTTTTGTCCGCGTTGCGGTCGGTAATTATCCGACGAGCACGTATTAATGGATTAAAAGTATTCTATGCTAACCCAGCTCATGGTCTATCCATATGCCAAATGTTATCTTAATCTGTTCTGTCGTTAAGGAGTGAAATGGTAACAGACAGACAGTTACTTTCAAATTTTTAATATTAATTAGAAATCATATATTTCAGTCCGGCCGTCGAAAGAATGCGTTCCTGACACCTGTCAGTGCGACAATTCTAGTAGCTAATAAAGATTCTAATCGCCAAACACGTATTTACTTGTATGAAACAGACAGGTGCCAAGAACGCATTCTCTCGTCGGCCGCACTGTGGTTCTATTACTAGTATGGATTGATTAGTGGCCTTCAAGAAATAAACTGTTGTCTTTCATGCAGCATCCATGAAGGGTTAGGTTTTAACAGTAACTTACTCATTGTCGTGCTTGCTAACTTCATCAGCCCTGAAGGTAGGAAGGTCAGGAATCTTCTCACCTGCCTCTATTTTTTTTTCATCACTGCTTTTTTCTTTCTTTCTTTTACTTTCACTTTTGTTTGATTTTTCTGAAATGTACAAATACACAATCTGCAATCAAAATAATGGCAACAAAATTTTACTTTGACCTATATTACTGTCGGAAGAACCTACGTGTAACTGATCTTTGATATATTATACAACGTGTAACGTTAAATGCGCAAAACCTCAGACAACCTAATTGATTTTTAATTCAATTGACCTATTTCACATGGAAATAAGTCATTAAAAAAATTGTAAAGGTTTTATATGTTGTTTTAGTTTTACTGGCCATTCTAATCGTTTCTTGCGTCTGCGACGACGCTTTATCGAGGGAGGAGTCGTCACCGGGCCGCTGCGCCGCGCTGACATTGGGTTGCTAGACCTATTAATAAATATACACGGCAATGTTTTTAATGAAGATTTTTTGAAAAATGTGACCTACATTAATAAGTGGTTAAATTAATTCTGCTCGTTATTCTGATAAAACTATTTTCAGGTTTTTCGCATTTAACGTTACACATTGTATATTAATTAAATAGGTTACTGTTTATCTATCTATATTGTTATTTTTTTTAGCGTGTCGGTGGCAATCTAAATGGTCTCGGCCCAGAATTCGGCTACGTGTCTACATATGGCACTAGCATCCAGTTCCAGTAACATCCATTTGTCAGGACACACAGGACATGATATTAAGTGTCCCATCATTTGTGGAACGGCACCACATTTACACTCCAAGGCGATGTTGTCTATGAATCACCAGAACAGGCTTTACTTGCTTCTACCAACCTGGGTCCGGAGTCTGTTAGTTAGTTATATTGATCTAATTCAGCCCTCATTAGCATTTAAATAAACATCATGCATAATATTATGTATTGAGGAAATTCAAGTTATTTATTTCAGTATGCTGAAATGTGTGTTCAGTTAATTCTTAGAACCAACTGATAAAACTTTAATTTACTCATTTACCTGTTAATTTGTTGACATAAGTTTTATGCTTCATGTTTATTTGGTGTTATCATTTAGGTTTCTACCAAGAGTACCAATTAAGGTAACATAACTACAAGATAATTAATAGGATCCCCTCAGTGAAGAATTCAGCTCTCACCTTGGGGAATGTCAGGGCTAGAAACTTAGGCCTTTTGCCAGCGTGAACAGGTACAAGCCATGGGTAATAGTTCTAGATAAAGTTCATGGGTAGATCCTACATCTCTGTATCTCACACACTCTCTCTTGATCTGGATCAATTACTTAATCTCATCATACAATTTTAACTGAATACAGCAAAATCACATTGGCCTAGGCAATACCATTGCAGTGTACTTTGTCCTGGCTGACAAAACTAAAGAATTCAAAATAAGTTTACTAAAAAAAGAAAATACCAGCTAGTACAGTTCCAACTATCACAGTTGCCATAGTTCTTCTGTAATGACCATAGTGTCTCTTGTCTTCTCTATTGCCATATTGTTCTTGACTTGATACTTTGACTGCAGTCGCAGCTAGGTTGATGAATTTGTTCTTTTGGTTGATAGTTCTGAAAATTAATTAATTTATTAACTGAATTATATACTTACAAGATACAAACCCTATTTAGTTTGGGGGTCAATGGTCAAACCCAAAAATTGTGATGTACAATCTATTTGTGTTTATGTAAATTTACTGTCTGTCATCATCTTTTATTTATTAATTTTTCTTTTTACCAATAAAACTTTTTGTATTTGTAGAAGTTGTTAGGTCTATAGTTAATTGTTAAATAAATGAGGATATACAGTATGTTTTTCAGAAACTAAGGTATGTTGCTTATGGATTCAATACTTTTTGGAAAACCTTCTTTTGAGTGCTCCAACAACTTATATGGTATGTCTTTACTATGATTAAAAGGTATCCCCAATGTGAAGGAACTTTATGGTTTATACATATATGTAAATTCATTATGAATATCAATTTGGACAGTCGCTATATGGATATAGATACTGGTGTTAAAAATAAATATATACATAAGGCACATTTTTTATTATTTTACTCATACAAAATAATACATTAAAAATACTGGAAGATTATCACGAAGTCTATGACTATTATCTAATACAAAAAAGTTTTCCTAATTAATTCCCTTACTCCTTTCCTTCCAGAAAAATAAACTTAGTCAACACTACACTTTTTAAACATTCACAGATGAATTTGTCGATTCAATTTTAACGCGAAAACATACAAAAAGTGTTGATTGGACGCAATTTTCACTGACTCACCTTAGTAGTATGTTTTTTAGCGACATTTTGATCGAAATTCTTCAAAACAATGTGTTGTTACCGCGTTTACATTAGTTTAAAATTAAGAAAATATTGTCTGTTATCGACGATCACAACAATATTCCGACCTTGTATACTGGGCTATTTCTGACGGCCTGTTATCATTTATTTATTCTTCAGATCACTATTCAAACACAACTCGCGAACAAATTGACGATTTGTTTTGACGAAGTGGGAAACTCGATAGCGACACGTATTGTCCCGAAATGACAATGACACTAATAATAACTGTCACAAATGACAATCAGCTGATCCGGTCCGGAAGTAGTTTTGCGTTTAGTTATTTAGGAAAAGTACTATGTGTTTTTATTTTTGTGATTGATTATATATTTTTCTAATCAGAAAAACGATTAACTACATTCTGTATGTGAGTAAATATAAATAGTCTTCCAGAAGGGTAACCTACTATCCAAGAAGATTGGTTACTACCTAATGGTTATGTTACCCTGAATCTAGAGGGGATTTTGGCTTTAACAGAAAAATCGCTTCAGCATTATTTGCAAAAATCAATAATGGTAATTTAGTAGGTAATAATTTCTAACAGAACAAAGAGTAGAATACTTAATAACTTATGTTTTATTCTTTACGACGCCGTCGCGTCGGCGCTCGCCGTCGTAATAAAGATCAAAAGTGATTGATGCACTCAATAGGGACAGGTGTTCGGTGTTCGCTAATGGATTGTCATTAATTTTAACATGTTCATAAGTGATGACCATAGGTGGTGTGGTGATGTACCTAAATAATTAGACACTTATGTGTTTAACAGGCACAGACCTGCAGTATAGTAATAACTTTGTTAATTAGTGATGATCTATTAGCAACTACGAGTATTATGATGTCTATGTATTGATGACTTCCAACTGAAGACCGTAGCGGAAAAGCTGCATAGGAAACTGAAGAGAGGTTTTAATGTTGGGCAAATAAAATATGTTTTGATTGGGAAATGATGAGTGCAGCAACAATAGTTTTCTTTAGCACATGCAACCAAACGTCTTTTGCATGTAGGCAACGAGTTAATAGAACAGCTTCTATTATATTAATTCATCATCTGTACTATTCCAACAGAATATCAAAAAACCAGCGTCAATTTACGAAAGTAAATTAATATGACTCACAGCTACCGATAAACATATCTACCTATTTACTTCTGAATTGATAACTAACTCAGCGACTAATGTTGTAAATGGGCTACTTCATATATTTTAGAGATTCAATATCTGTCTGCTAATAAAATCAAATTCCAGCCTCAAAATTAGCCATCAAACTTTTTTATTCAACAGCTAAATTAATAAATCATAGGTATTTTTTTTTTCATGAAAGTTAGCAGTAGGCATAATAGTTAAGTCATCAATTACCGATTATTTCCCATGTCCACCACTTGGCCACCACTTGGGGACAGCGAAACAGCTGCTAAAATGATTCTCTTTGTCCACCACTGGAGGACACTTCATGGTTTGAATAGGTCAAATCTATTCCAAAACCGAATCGGGGCACGACCCCGGCTTCACATAGTCTTTTGGCTGCTACCCCTAGAGTGTAGGTATATAAAAACCGGAGGCGCGTAGGGAGAACAACCCCCTTCCGCTGTAACAAAGCATAGGCACCCGTGGGAGCCGTAGCGGCTGAGCCTGGCCGCCGGAGGCGACCAGCAAGCCGAAACCGAACTTACTTAGAAACTGCACATCGATTATGTCAAAACAAAATTAACATACTATTAGGAGCGTTACGAAAAATTACAAACGTGTCCCAAAAAAAGTACGTCTACATATAGAACGTGTAACGTTAAATGCGCAAAACCTCAGACACCCCAACTGATTTTTAATTCAATTGACCTATTTCAGAGAGAAAATAAGTCATAAAAAAATAGTATAGGTTTTACGTGCTGTTTTAGTTTTACTGGCCATTCTGATCGTTTCTTGCGTCTGCGAAGACACTTTATCGAGGGAGGAGTCGTCACCGGGCCGCTGCGCCGCGCTGACATTGGCTTGCTTGACCTATTAATAAATAGACACGGCAACGTTTTTAATGAAGATTTTTTGAAAAATATGAACTATATTAAAAAGTGGTTCAATTAATTCTGCTCGTTATTCTGATCAAACTATTTTAAGGTTTTGCGCATTTAACGTTACACGTTGTATAACTCTCTAGTAAAATCAAACCTTGACTACCGAATCAAAATGTGGGGATCAGCCGCTAAATCTAATCTAAATCCATTACAAAGAATACAAAACAAAATTATTAAAGTACCTACCTATTTCACTAGGTACCACTACCTATATCCAACAAAAAAATTATATAATACAAAAAAATAATACAAAAAAGACTAAACTACTAAATCTCACACAACTTTACACAATCATATTACACATGCATTCTCATTAAAAAAATCACCACGAATTCTGTACAATCAAACATATCTACATAAAAAAAAACAATAACATAATATAATACAAGAAGTAAAAACAAATTCCAACTAACGACGTGCACGGACTAATTACGGCAAAAAAACAGTATTGATTTACCGGAAGACATAAAGAAGTGTAATAATAAATTATCATCTCAAAAAACATGTATGTACCCTATGACGTCATCAGAGACGACCCCAGAGGCAAATATTATATTATTATTAAGAAGTAACTTTGTATCTCATTACAAGTCAACTGATATTTTAAAAGTTCTTATGAGAAATAAATATCCTTAAAACCAACTATTTCATTAGTGGAACCAGCCGGTCGATTTTATAAAAATCTCACCGTGAAATCATAAGTGAAGTGAGCACTTAATATTCCTAGCGAATGACAGCTCACTTCACCCAAGCTTTCACGGTGAGATGGTTACAGAATCGCACGGCTGTTAAATTTTAAATAATTATGATGTATTTCAATTATTTAGGTATTTAATTGGTTCAATAAATACTTTTACACGTAAAAATTAAATTATATGTTTTTTTTTATATTAGATCAGTTCGGTGTTTCCTAACTACTCTGAGAAGAAAGACCGAAACAAACTCAGAAGTTACAGTCTCTTTTAAAATCCAGACATAATCTTCGTCAGGCCATATGAAGACTTTGCAGGTAACTGCAGGTTAATGTCTCAGATGATCTTTGAGGAAAGAACCGTAGAGATTTGAGTGGAGCTGGGCATCCAGTGCATGCATTTGCCACTAATTGTGTAGCTCAATTCAGAACTTAAGGTGCGCAACGACTAGGTTAGGTGTGCGTTGTCAGTCGCTACGTACGCTACATATGTACTTACAGGCACACTTACATAGATACATTACAGCTTTGCATAGGTATTGCATGTTTGCAGTAATAGCAAGAAGTATAAAAAATCCTACATTTGTACGTCGTTAACCTCTTTCTCATGTTCTAATGAGATTTTAAAGACTTTATGCATTAGTTATAGGTACCTTCTAGTTTTGCATGTAAAATCGTTGATATTTAAGATTTCTTTCCAATTACTACATGGTGAATTTTAAATGCGACTTTTTCTACATAGAGCTGCCTCATAGGTATTGGGTTGGCACAAAAGTAATGAGACACTCTATAAAACTCTAAACATTTCCTTTTTCAAGTTAATTGTTTTCGATAATATTCTAGAATGTTGTAGAACATTCTAGGTACTTGTGATGTGGGGATATATAAAGCCGACCTCACGATCGGTTTAGTCAGTTTGAAGAAAAATGGACGAAAAACAAGTTCGAACACTATACTTACACGAGTACTTGTTAGGCCACAGTGCGCGGGCTGAGGCTGACAATATCAACACTGCATTGGACGCTGGAAGTACAAGCCATGCGACGGTGTCCCGATGGTTTGACCGTTTTAAATCAAGAGACAGGAGCCTTGAAAGTCAGCCACGCTCAGGACGACCACCCGCAGTGAATAATGACGATTTACGCCGCGAGCTGGAGTCAAATCCGGATGCTACCACTCGTGAATTAGCGGAAGCACTTAACTGCAGTCACCACGCCGTGGAATACCATCTCCATAAGCTTGGGTATCGAAAAATCTTGTCTCGGTGCCGCACATCCTTACAGACGACAGTCGTCAAGAAAAAACGACGAAGACGAGTCAATGTAGTTTTACTACACGGTAACGCTCGACCTCACGTCGCATATGCCGATCGCCAACGGTTGGAAAACTTGAATAGAATAGAATAGAATAGAATAGAATACAATCGTTTATTTCTGAGTACATGGTATATGAAGATCTTAATATTAGACGGAATCACATATACTACCTTCGCCGGTATAGAAATATTAAATGAGTATCTAATTAATTAATTTGCAAATTCACACAATTATAGTTCACGCAATATTAAGTAAAATTAAAAAAAAATAATAATAATAATAGTGGCAGTTTTAAATGAATATGAGTAACTTTATGGACCACGTATTTTTTTGCAGACCTAATTAAAAATGACTAATGATTTCAATGTTAACTATTTTATATAATGATATATTATGCAAAAAAAAAATAATAATAATAAGATTATTGAACAATTCTATAATAATGTCAAAAAATATTCATAATATGTCAAAATATTGGGCTGGGAGACGATAACCCATCCACCTTATTCCGCAGACCTCGCTCCCATTTTTTTTTTTTTTAGAGACTATGATTTGTTTAGAGCCCTGAAACAACATTTGCGGGGTAAACAATTTAATGATTTCTCTGATGTAGGGGCGGAGTTGAACAAATTTTTGACGAGGCACAGGCATCAGAGTTCTGAGCAAAAGGCACCCAAACTTTGCCGGATCGTTGACAAGAAGTCTTAGATGCTAATGTTGAGTACATCATTGACTTAGCTTTTTTTTTTTTTTGTAATAATAATAAAAAATATAAAACGTAAACCAAGTGTCTCATAACTTTTGTGCCAACCTGATACTCGTAGATAAGAAAGAAAAAAGAGCCCGGAGCTTAGAAGTTGGCGGTGTGATACCCCGTGCCTCGGAAATCACGTTTAACCGTTGGTCCTGCGCCTGATCACCCTCCAGTCGTGTCGGAAGGCCATCCTATTGGACTATGAAAGTGAGGGAAGAGGGAGTGCACAATGGCCTGCGCACAGACTTGTGCACTATAATATCTCCCATATCTCCCGCCATGACCAAAATACGATCTGGAGGACTGTATAGGTAGGTAGGTATGTATGAAATAGGATCCCAGTCTTTTTGTTTTAAAAAAAATGTAGCTATCTGTTTCGAACTGCCGTGCGATTCTGTAACCATCTCACCGTGAAAACTTGGGTGAAGTGAGCGTGGAGTGAGCTGTCGTTAGGGATTAACAATATTGACACTGCTCACTTCACTTACTCGATTTCACGGTGAAATTTTTACAGAATCGACCGGCTATTATCATATTTTGTAGGCAACAGTTTATAAAGTATAATAGTATTGGAACCTGTGTCTTAGTAGGTATAGGTGTACATGTCTATCGGCATTTGTCGTACCTCTTCAATTCCACGCATCGAAAGGTACGAGTATGTCTAGGAGGTAGTTTATCAATAAAATCCTTTCATTATTACATTCCGTCGTGCACAGCAGTATTTTATTGCTCTCCTTACGAGTAATGACCTCTCGAACTACAAGTGGAATAAAGTTTACCTTGCCTGCCCTGTCGAAAGCGTGTAGAAGCAGATGGAAACGCCTCCAGAAAAAGTTCTGGATGCAAGTATTGCAACCAACATAATTGCAGCCATAACCTTTCTTATGTTTTTTTTTTTTTGCGTTTCTAAACAATTTTCACGCATAAGAGCTCCCGCAGATAAGCGCGACGCGACGGTGCTATACGATTCTGGTAGAACAAATTCCACGAAGTTTTCATAGAAATTGTTCTACTAGTGTCGCGTCGCGCTGTCGCGTCGCGCTTGTCTGCGGGAGCCTTAAATAGCAAAATGTTGTGGGGCTCTCTCTACTCTACCCACGAGAAAGAGAGCTCAGAGTACAGTCTACACCTTTTAGGAACACAGGCGTGATAACGATAACATTCAGCAGCTTGCAGAACTCTTCTCTTTTCTTGGGTATAGTTTATGCTCTTTTGTGAGTCAACAAGGTTCATAATTATCGAGGTTACTAGTGACCTCAAGGCGCCCCAGGAGTGCTTAAGTAGCGTCACTCTGAGAGGCTCTTTTAATGCGCCATAAATTGAAGCGACCCATGAAATATGTCAAAAATATTTCATACAACAAATTTTTATTTTTACGAGCCCTAATTCTTATTTTATGGCCGACATTGCGGTCCTAATGGTTTTACCTTCTGATTTTTTCGACGAAATAATCGTTCAGTTTTATGTCACCCTCAGAACGTGTTGGATAGAAAACTATTATTGTGTTTTTAATAAAATACTTTTACGAGTATGGGTTTCATGTGTCGCTGTTATGGATGGTATACGTCATACGTATACGTTTGTTTGTTACGCTTTCACGTTAAAGCGGCTGAACGGATTTAGATGTGGAACATGGGTAGACCATGACCTGGATTAGGACATAGAATAGTTTTTATCCGGATATTTCCACGGGATCGAGACCTATGCGGGCGAAACCTTCGAGTGCAGCTAGTGGTAATATAACATGCATACACTTGGTCAAATAACGTTCTAGCTTGCAGGCAAATTGGCTCGGATAATTCAGCGTTAAAATTACAACTTTGAGCCTCTTTGTATGAGTACGTTGTCTTGGTAGTCGTTATAATAATAAGCTTGTTTTATAATAGAAAGTCGTCTAAAAAATTGTTAGGAAAACATTTAAAGTGTAAGTGTGTGTTTAAGTTATGATCAGATGTTCGAAAGTAACTTACTTTCGGGATGTCAACTGTTATTTAGGTCTTCTTGTGAAAAGCGTAGGTACTAAACAGAATTTTTATGTTGAAGTCTCTTGTTTGTTAAGATCCAAGTACGTTTTTTGGGTTGCTTTGTTTAACATAATAGTTACTCAAGTTATGTATGCTTATGATAAAGGCAGTTTGGGAAAACTGAATGCAGAAGAGTTTGAGAGGGTCTTATGTTTCCAAATAAATCGAATCCCTAAAACCTTACGTAAGTACGTGCCTAAGATACCTATAAAGATTGTAAATACGAAAATCTTAGTAAAAAAAATAAAGATCCGTGGTATTTATTTAAGAATTTTTTCACAAAAAAGTGTATAGGTATATCTGTATACGTTCGAGAAAGTGTAACGAGCTCCTATTTATTAAGCCTCACTTAGGAACGGTTACAGTAACAGCGGACGGATCTACAAAAAGCAAACGTTATAATTATCAGCGAGGTGATTGCGTTACACACTATCAGTAGCAATGGCTTTCATTTTGACAGTTCAACAACATTCATTGCGTTATTTACGTTGTTGAGCAGACCATTTTTTTGAAAATCTGAAACAATGGGTTAGTAATATCGTTCAAAATTAATTAGGTTGTGATTGAAGGTGTGTTACGCAATTAGGATGCAGGTCCTACTCGATACTTTTATATCTACCTATATTACGACATTTCTACTGATTCCACCGATACCACGCTTAGAATCGACTCCCAATCAAAATGAACAATCAGAATCAGAATTTATTTATTCGTAAGAATGTCAGTTTTACATAGTATGATGTTCATAATGTTATGAGTTCTGTACATTCCACCACAACAAGGTGAGCAGAGAAGGTAAAATGTCCGTCCCAAAAAGTCCAGAAAATCACCAAGGACATATTATTTTTTTGCAAATCAAATCAAAAGTCATTTATTCAAACTAGGCTGAGAATCAGCACTTTTCGAACGTCAAAATTACAAAAGACAGTCCCCCAAAACGCCCGCCCTTCACCACTTCCTAGTGCTTTCGCTGGGAAAAAGAAGTGGCGCAACAAACTCCCCAGCAGCACAGCTGTCTGTTCAGTTAGAAAATACTTGACTGAATACAATACAAGGTATGCAAAGCAATTAACATTACAAAACACAGAACACTCAATTTCATGATTTGCCATATGTCAGCTAGCAACGCCAATATACCAAGAAATACAATAAAAAACTATACGTACTTAAGCAAAAATTAATAAAACAAAATTAAATAAAAGCCTCCAGGTATAAAGGGCGTGACCGCTAACATATTTATGCAATGCTGGGTTCGGTTTACATAGCTGTCGCTTGTAGTCACAAATGATAAACTAGGACCGTCGAAGGAAACTAAATATACAAGTTATTACTAATGATAACAATAATAAAACCATGGTCAGCAAGACGACCAGTCACCATAAGCAGCACCCGTTCACGAGCATAACGCAAAGATCAGCCATTACCCCCTCGCCATGCAGTAAGTACCTATCTGTTTCATCACAATCTGGAAGGAAGCGGCCTAACTTCAAATTTCTCAGAACCACGTTTATATCTAGCTCATGATATTGCCACTCTAAAATATCATTATACCTACTTTATAAGTCATATATACGAGAGGCAGATACTAAGAAATAATATCAAATCACGTTCCGACAACGTTTCATTCCTTGGGAATTATTTGTGAATTTCTCATTCGTTGACAACACAAACAAACAAACACGAAAATGTTAAACAAAATTTTGCAAGTGCTCTGTGTTGGTATCCTATGCCTTCTTACACTTGCAAAATCATTGTCGTGTATTCAGTGGGACCCCGCTCCAATCGCGAGGTCCGTTTTGCTCGGGACCCGGGTCCCGGGCGACGGTTATTGAAAAAGTTAGCGGCGCGGCCGAAGCCTGGCCGTGAATTAATGCCGCGCAAATACGGGAACTCATACTTTACCTTATCGAGAGCCGGCTCAAGGAAATTGTAAGGGATCCGCGTTTTCCGCAGGTACTGATTAAATATTAGACGGCGAATTAAAAAGTGATCGAAATTCTTTTCTGATTCGATTATGGTTGAAGTAATAAATAATGAAAATTGAGATAAAATGCAAAAGCTAAATCTTCATACCTCAAAATCACGAACACAAGACACGAATGTATGTCTACCCCTGCGAAACACAGGGTCAAATTAAATTAGCTAGAGAAACAGTGCAGACGTGTTGGGTATTGATATCTACACACGACAAAATAAAACACCACAACACGCGCCAGCGGAAACGTCACGCGTAGGTACGTCGACCCCTAAACGTGCCTACGCTGCTATTGTCACCAGCGGGAAATCCGATGCGTCGCAGGCCTAAGCGCGAAACCAGAAAAAGGGTAAAACTGATAAAGGGTGCTCAACCTGCCCTGACTGCGGTCCGTAGCTCTTTACCAAGAGACAACCAAGTTGATGAAGAAGGCTTCACGAAAGTAGAAAGGAAGAAGAAGAAGAAGCCCTGTCCTCGTAACCTGTGTGGCAACGCACCGAGTGGACCCAACACGCTGCTGCGCCGTGCTGTGCCTACGACGCCGCTGTACCATTCGCGTCTGCATCACTCCACGACAACTGAGGAAGTTGTGTGGTATTTGAAGGTGACGACCAACTGGACTCTGAGGGTCGAATGGTCATGTCTGTGAAGTTTATACACTAAAAAGCTAATTTTTAAACTGATATTTCAAGTGACTACACTAACTGCGGTCGGTGGCCCCACAAAAAATCGTCAAATTAATGTATTTTGTGTTTTATTGTGTTTAGATATCGACACCCATCACTTCTGCGGAATTTCGCTACCTAATTAATTTGAACCTGTACCTATACAAGCGTGATGTTCTGTTTACCTCAAAGTGATAAATACAGTGTACCTACCTATATTTCTTCCACCCTTTCCATTAGCAAGAAAATTAAGCCATCACCGAATAATAAGCAGGATTGAGGGATGACTCGCCGAATTTTGATAACGTTGCCTCAAATGATGGATCAGGTGGGATGTAGGGTAATATTGATTGTGTAAACTTCGGTTATAATGAAGTTGATATTCACCCTGCGCATAGAACGGGTCGATGAGGTGTGTGTCACGTTTAATTTATTCTGCTCAAGCGGTTTTTATTATCAGTAAGTTGTATTATCTCATTCATTTAAGTACTACCCTCATCTGCCTAGCCCGTTCTCAGCAATTTTTGGGGTCGGCTTCCAGTATAACTGGATAAAGCCGAATAGCAGTACTTTACGTAGAGCGACTGCCTATCTAACCTCCACAACCCAGTTACTGGATACCACGATACCCCTTGGTAACCGGTTGTTAGATTTTCGGGCTTCTGACAACCTGTAACTACTGTCGAAAATTCCACGAATGTCAGCTGGGACCAACAGCGTAACGTGCTTTCCGATGCAAAGGGGTCTCGGTATGTGAAGATGGTCACCTATCCACGAACCGACCGTGCCAAGAGTAGCTTAACCTGATTGGTCGACCAGTGCGGCTGTTATTACTTAGCTACGAACCCCTGCTCCTTCATGCTCATTCGTTTAAATACTACCATCTTACTTATTCCTGCTGCTGTGTTCGGCTTTGAAGGATACAGGGGCAGGTCTAATTACAGGCACTGAGATATTTCAGCTTTGTCTCTGGGATAACAACGCATATGTGTTGACCACATACCTTTCGGCGGGCAAACGCATAGGGCAGACGCGAGAGAGCTTGTTTGTCATCCTATTAATAATACCTAATAAAAAGAAACTATAGTAGACACGGTGGAACTTTCGCGATGTAAACCGCAAATAATTATTATAAAGATGACGTTACATTAGTTGTTGTAATACTAATTTAAAATATGAATGCATCTCACGACAAATAATAACTAAAAATAAAAACATTCGAAAGCACACTTCTTTCCTTTCAACTGAACTGACTTGTTTAACTTGCTGAGCTACCGTCCAAGCTTTTAATGGACGCTCTACTTCTGCTTTTCCAGTTATTATAAAACTTTTAAACAGGGAAGTCGGGCTGCACTCTACACGTGCCGACCAAGTTTAAATATTTAACTTCGGTTTGTTCTTAAACATGGCGCATTAATTTTAAATTAAAATTGCAATGTTTGCATTTTAAAGCAACTCCAAATTGAATTATATGCATTATTTTATGATTAGTTACTGTAATGGTTTTATCAAAACAGATGATTAGAAAATACAGTTTCTTATTCTTATCAAAAATTGAACAACACCGAATTAGTAGTAGATTATTCACTAATTAGCTCAGACTAGAATCGTAGATTCCTGAGTGCAGTGAGGGATTCAAGCTCGCCCAAGACGAAGACACCTTTATCCCCGAGGAGAATAATCTACTTTTCGCACCTACTGCGAGGTAATAAAAACCAATTCAATTATAGAATTAGTATTTTATGAAACTGTTAAATAACCGCGGAATACCTAGGTATGTGCGACACTATTTACCAGGCTACGTGACAGGACAGGGTTATGTTTTTATGCGTACTGTGTATCCGTATGTATATTTATGCGATAAGTAACTATGTATCTTTATATGTGGAATTCCTTATACCCTCGGATTTGAATACACGAGGAGTCTTTCGACTCGTTTGGGTCGCGCAAAGATTATAGTTAATTTTTTTTTTTCATAAAATCAAAATGGCGGATTTTAGACGATGACAAAGGAAGGTCTTGAATAAAAAAATTGTACCGTTACTGTGACTATCAAAATAAAGGGCTTGAGGATATGATTCCAAAAATATAACACACTAAAAGGATTCAAATGAAAATAAAACGACAAAATCAAAACCCGACTGCAACTAAGATTCAAAACTGCTCACTATTCAAGCAGTCTGATGCAGTTGGTGGCATGAAGTCTGAGATGGAACTAAAATAACATACCTACTGCCTCACGGGTTTTATTTTTTCAATCTAATCTCATTCATTTTCATCAAAAGCACAATAAATAATAGAGCGTCAGCTCAAATCCAACATTCTAACGCGGGGTATACGCGCCACGGTAACCGATCATTTTGTTCATCGACGGCGAATAAAACCTATGAAGGAAGATAACTAAATAGAACTCTTTGGTTGACCTGCAGGGTAATTGCGTAACACACTATCAGTAGCAATCGGTTTCATTTTGACAGTTCAACAACATTCATTGCATTATCTACGTTGTTGAACAGACACATTTTTCCAACATATGGAGCAATGGATCAGCAATATGCTTCAAAATGATTCAAATTGAGAGGAATAGTGTGTTACGCAATTAGGGTGCTGTACATTAAGAGAAAAAAAAGTTTATTTTTTATTTTGGTTAGGTAATGTTTCCATACGATTTTCTCAGTTGACGTTCCAAATTCAAATCATGAATTTCATTATGACCAGCGAGTCATAATGAAATTCAGTACAATGTTAATGACCAGCTAGAGCCTAGTGCTTAAATGACTTGCTTTAGGTTAGGTTTGCATGACATATATAATTTGACGTTAGCGAGCAGGTGGTGTGAAAAAATATTAATGAGAAAACGTGCTTAAATTAGTTTAGGATAAAAGTAACAGCCTATTCAAAGACTCCCAAGCCCGATATTGACGACAGTAACAAGATCAGCAATTACGAAAAAGGAATAAGAAAACCTAGAGCAGCGGTGGTCCAGTGGTAACGGCCGCGACTTACGAGTTGTAGGTGGCGGGTTCGAACCCAGACAGGCGCTTTACTTTGTGTAAATTATTCTGTTACCACTACGGTGAAGGAAAACATCTTGAGGAAATCGGCATGTCCTAGAACCGAAAATTCGAAGACATTTGACATCCACCAACCTGCACTGAGCCCGCGTGATGGAGGCCTGTGTCACAGCACTGGGAACGTTATAGGCCGATTATACTAATAATGAAGCAAGTAATGTCGCTACGCCACCATGTGCTTGCGCCTGTTTTCGGGGGCCCATTATTGAGTGTCCAAGTCACCCCCTGCCATTTTATCTGTGTAATATATATGAAACGTTGGGCAGGGAGGGGCTATAGACTTTTCATAGTCCTCAATAACCAGTTCACTTTAGCCACTATGTTTGTTTCCATATCCTGCAATAGTCCTATACCAACCGGGGGTTGTGCTTGGGTGCACTTGCATAGTGCGAACAGTGATAATCGTCGGTTGGTGCCTCATTTCATTAAAAACGTCTAACTTGCCTATGCAAGTTGGCTTCACCCCTCGTACGCCTTCCAAAGGTCCGGGAACCCAGGGTCCCGAGAAATGTAAAAATCTCACAACAAGTAAAAAATACAATTTATGTAAGGCTGATACGCGCGTCTAAAAATGATCTGAAATGTCAGTAGTTAAAGTTAACAACATTATTTTCCTAACTCTGAAAACCACAAGAGCGCGAAAGGAAAATATAAATGATTCCAGTAAATTATAGTGCAATATTTCATTTGAAACAGTTTGTCAGCGGTCGGATGGTTGGGTTCATCTCGTTAAACTAAACATACGCTCATGTATTAAGTATGCTGATAGCAACAGGAATGGGAAAATAAAATAAGAATGAATATTTAGTCATGATCTTTATTAGAACCGTTCATTCAAGGGCAAATGTAAACACCTTTCTCTAAATATGACAAAACAACTGGAGTTAAATAATTAGGTATGTCTTTACCATAAATAAAATCTAGGTGACCAAAAGTTTTATCAGAAAGTACGCAAAGGGAGGCGTTTGGTAATTTAGATACAAGCGTTTTTATGTCTGTAACATTAGCGACATAATCGTTGTCGCTCCCTAGAAACACCCATTTCATCGAGACACGAGACAAGTCGTATAACGGCGGGCTTTTCTGTCCATATGTAATAAGATTTTTAATATTACCATAATCATATTCAGAGAAGCCATTATTCTGCAGTTGCCCCCATCTAACGAAGTTTTTAAGAGAAGTTCCAGAGGGAGTATGATCAACTACTACAGGCAGAATCTCCTTGCTGATCTGGAATTTATTGTAACCTAAAACTGCGAATATGAGTGCAGAGCAAAAAGGATACGCTAGGTCAGTGGTTCCGCACAAAAGTTCTCCTGACTTTTGCAGTAATCCATTTCGTTTTAATATTTCTTTATTAAGAAACGAATTTATAAGTGATAATCCTGGGGCTATAAAACTTTGGAACTTTAGCACAATAAACCTCGAATGGTCTAACCACGCCGTCGGTGATAACCCAAAACCAACCTTAATCTTAGCATTGTATTCAGGCTTCTTTGAGCAAAGAATTAATAACATACTAACTCCTTGTGAATGAGCGACATATGATAATTGAGTTTCATTTGTCTTAAGTAAGACATAATCTATGGCTGCCGAGAGATCATAAATGGCCAATTCATCAACAGAAAAGTCCCAGAATGCTGAATCTTTGTCGGGATTATACTTAGTATGGTTTCTACTGTAAAAGTTTCCTCTGGTATTGGGAACCCAGATCTCGTAACAGTTGTCAGAGTAGACGTAGCAGTGAGCCTTCCCAGGTCCCGGTATGAGGCAGTCGTCACCACTGAGGTAGAGGCCGTGCATGAATATCATTACGTCCTTGGATGTAGTGCAGGATTCATTGACAGGTATTCGGAAAATTCTCAAGATGTATCCATCTTCTGTGGTTACGAAATGTTCTTCAGCTATGTAACCATCGTATTTAGCAAGTTCCACAAACGTTAAACTTTGTCTTGGTGATAGTTCAAATGGAGAGGCGACATCTTCATCGCAGAAAACTGTGTGTATTGAGCAGAACAGGATCAGGGCGTAGAGCTTACTCATATCTGACGTAGTGTTGCTGCAAAAATAAAAATAAGAGATAACATCGGCCTAGATAAATATACAGATACACACATCAAAAAAGTTTAAGCAAAACACGTAATTTACAGAAACTGCATGTTTTATTAATTGACACTTTATTTTTTTCTTAACAAAGTAGATTCGTGTACAATCTTTTTTTCTCGGAAAGATATACTCGCTGATTTTAAAATATAAACTTTTCGATTGTATTTTGTTTTGTTTTTCCATGAATTTGATATTTATCTCATTTTTATTATTTGAGATATCATCATCATCATCTGCCTAGCCTTTTCCCAACTATACACCCCCCCTTCCCCATTTTCCCTACTATATACAGTTTTTGAAAAAAAAAAAATGAGTGTTGAGTCATTTTTTATGTCATGGAGTGACGCCATTTGACTGTTGATAAAATGCAGAGCTGATAAGATACACAAAACAATCTTATACAAAAATAAACTAATACATACTAAAAAGCTTAACACCACCAAACCGGGAATGCTGCATGAATACGGCCCACGAGCACGACACCCAATTAGGTGCCCACCATGGAAATCGTGCCCATCGAAACGAATGGTGTAGGGGAACACTTGACATGGACCTAGGAGCAATGGGATACAATTTTATTTTGCGATGAGTCCCCGTTTGGATTTAAGCCTGATACGAGAAGGGTAAGAGTGTGCAGATGTCGTCTTCCCGGAAATGCTGAACGGCTGAGATGCGTCCAGGAAGTACACCCTTAGGGCTCTTTCCCACGGCAAAGTCCTGTTGTTTGCAGGTACGGTTTTTCACACAGGCATACTGTTTTCCGGATACTGCACACAACAAGATGCTTGTGTGAATATGTATATTTAAACACGTACACTACTAAACGGGATCCTGCAAAAAACCGTACCTGCAAAAAACGGGATCTTGCCGTGGGAAAGGGCCCTTACAGTGGCTCCACAGTGATGGCGTGGGCGGCTAACTGAGGCCGTGAAGATGTCCTCGGATCTCATGTTAACCCATTTGCACAGTCTTGGCTCAGATTTCACACTGATGCATGACAATGTGCGTTCGCACACAGCTCGGAGTGCCAGAGAGTACTTGGCAATGGAAAACGTCCGGGTGTTGCCGTGGCCTGCACAATTGCCAGACCTAATCCCATCTAGCACGCATGGGACATGTTCCAGAGACGTGTTCTGGAGAACCTGGACGGAGTGTCGACAACCCAACAACTGAAAGACTTGTTAAAATTCCATTGGCCGCAGGATCAGATAAACAGTCTTATAAATTCAATGAAAAATCGTTGCCGACAAGTTTTAATCAACAGAGGCGGTCACACTGTACTGAATTAACAAATAATTAAAATAGATATCGTTATTTAATTTTGTAAGACATGAAAATTTTAATTTCGTTTTAGCTTTATTTTTTATTACGTATGTTACGGGACACATATTGTTAATTATTGTGATTAAATGAACAATTGAATGAAGGATTTTGTTGCTTTAGTCACCAATGCATAAAAAATGCTTAGTTATTTTATAAAATAAATATAAATATATTAAAATAGTAAAATCGTTCAAAACTTTTTGATATGTGTATTTTTTTTTAATGTTTTGTTTATAACCAGAAGAATTATGAATATGACGGAGAACTGGAGAAGGTACGTGTTTCTGGTTATTATCAGTCATACGTAGGTCACTACATAAGTTTTGTCGTACATAAAGTTACTTTGAGATTTTCCTAATTTGAGGGTGCATTCATAATATTTAACTAATATACACAATAACAACACAAGTTTGGTGATGAAAAGTGATTCGGTAGATTTTTGGTGAATTTTAGAAAATTTAACATGACGGACTTCACACGTCGCGACATTCGTGTAACAATCTTGTATAACTTTAAGCGTGTATTAACAAAACAACAATGTTTTGAAGAAATGAGTGCCTATTGGGAGAAACATGTCCGTCTTTGAGAACCATAGAAAGGTGGTTTATTCAGTTAAATCGTGGCAATTTTAACCTGGAGGACGATTTAAGATCGGGCAGACCAACAGAAACGAGTACCGATAAAAACATCGACGCAGTACGCAAACTGTAAGAGGAACATAGGCATGTGACATACCGGCAGATAGAGGAAACCCTCCGCTTGAGTGCACCAACAGTTCATAAAATTCTTCACGACCATCTCAAAGTACGTAAGCTTTGTTCACTCTGGGTGCCACACTTGTTGACTGACGAGTTAAAGGAACAGCGTGTGAATTGGTGTCAAGAAATGTTAAAAAGGTTTGATGGCAGCCAATCGAACTATGTAAATTCTATCGTGACCTGTGACGAAACCTGGCTTTACTATTTTGATGTGCCAACTAAATCCCAGAGTAAGGTATGGGTGTTTGAAAATGAAGATTCTCCAACGTCCGTCAAAATGTCAGGTCAGTCAAAAAAAGAATGATAGCTGTTTTTTTCTCAAAAAGGGGAATATTATCTATTGTTGTGCTTGATAGACAGAAGACTGTTACCGCTACTTGGTCCACGGAAGAATATTTGCCTAGAGTTTTGGAAGCACTGAAAAATGAACGGCCAAACTCAAGACTCGACACTTGGTTTCTTCATCAAGATAACGCTCCTGCACATCGGGCCGTCAAAACTACAGACTATTTACACCCAGCTGGATTGAAACTATTGGGAAACCCTTCTTACAGTCCAGACTTAGCACCATGCGACTTTGCACTTTTCCCTTACGTGAAGAAACAATTAAAAGGACGCAAGTTCTCGAGTGACGATGAACTCATCGACATGAGATTTGTGCTAGCGTCCCATCAGGTTTCTGGAGCGACGTATTCAGTACATGGTTCGAACGTATGAGGACGTGTGTTCATGCCAATGGAGATTACTTCGAAAATCACTACATAGTATAAAACAAAGTCACTTTCCGCTGTCTGTCCCTATGTATGCTTAAATCTTTAAAACTACGCAACGGATTTTGATGCGGTTTTTTTTAATAGATAGAGTAATTCAAGAGGAAGGTTTATATGTATAATACATGCATAATATAGTAGAGAAACACTGATCATTTTAGGGGTTTCTAATGTGATGTCGTAAATAAACACATTTTATTGCGCTTACATTGCAAACGCTGGGTTAACCCTACGAGATAGATCAAAATAATGTACTACAGTATTGTACACCTTAAAAAGGTCTACAAAAAAGTCCGGGATGACATATGTCTATCTCTTAGGGATAACCTACAATAACCATTCTTTATCCTATACTTTTTAAGAGAAATAATGGCTCTAAAATTATCAGTGTTTCTCTACTATATTATGCATGTATTATATGCATATAAACTAAACTTCCTCTTGAATCACTCTATCTATTAAAAAGAAACCGCATCAAAATCCGTTGCTTATTTTTAAAGTTCTAAGCATACATAGAGACAGACAGACAGCGGGAAGCGACTTTGTTTTATACTATGTAGTGATAGTGATCAGCATTGCACCCGTGCGAAGCCGGGGCGGGTCGCTAGTAAATAATAAGTTATCGTACGATAAAACTTATCTAGTGACCTACGTATTTTAATTACTGTGGGCGTACTATGAGTAGTGTTGGTTATTACGCAATAGAAAAACCGTTTAAAGGTCAAATCAAAAAATATTTTTATAAACGGTTTAATCACGCTAGCGAATCACACACACTAATAATAATAATATAATATTCCACAACTTTCACACAACGCCATCTAGTCCCAAACTAAGCAGAGTTTGTGCTATGAGTACTAGACAACTGATAAACATACATATATATTTCTAAATAGATACATATTATAGATAAATTACACCCAGACAAAGAACAAATGATCATGCTCATCACACAAACATTGTGTGATGAGCATGATCAGTGAGACTGCCCCAGCTTTTTTTTTTTTGATTGGCCTCTCGCAGTTCAACCTATGAGGTTGTCGACTGCTTAACCGGGCTTGCCTGTGGATGCCTCAATAAATTAAGGCCTCCAGCCAGGGCTTCAAAAACTTAAAAACTAAGCACTAAGCAACTACACGCTAAGGGCACCCTCTGTGGGCTACGGACCTCAGCTTAGGACGTCGCTGGGAGAGGGCAGCAAGGGACGGGCAGGATCGGAACTATTTAGGGACGAATTTAAAACTACAGGCTCAGCGGCGCGGGCTGGCTCGAGCAAGGGTCGGGGCGGACTGCCCCCGCTTCGGTACTCGCTCTTTTGTACTGGCAGCAAAACAAGTCGAGTAGTGGGGTGGTCGGAAAAGTCAAAGTTGAAATGCTTGTCGATGACGTGATCGGTGCACGTGTGGTTTGCAGCTTACGCAGGGCGACGCCGCCGTCACGGCCAAACTTACTTCCCGACGTCCTTTTGCGCTTACAATTCATACATCTGTAATAAGCATAAATCGTTAGATTTTCCTGACTGATTTTACAGCCTGGACCAGTTTATCTAAACCCTTCAGACTGGTAAGAATTAGTTCTGGACCGTTCTTCAATGTTTCTGATGATGATGTTCTGGAGCGGTCTATATTGATCCTTCAAATTAACAAGTTCTGGTCCGGCTACAACCCCTTCAGAATTTTTATCTTATTTTTGCTAGTCCGGAACATTATTTATTCATTATTCCCTATAGCTGATTTATCATTGGACCGGTTTATTTGAGCAATTATTGCAATTTAACTATCATAATTAGTTCTATGGACATCAGCTCGTGTTACTATATTGATCGGCTCAGAATAAACGGACGTAGCGTCATCGGTATCTGTTGAAACTGTACGATGACAATTTGGTAATTAATTCGAAGCCCCAAATTAATTATCTAGAGTCAAGGATCAGCTAAGTATAATTTGTGCACCGTGCCACGCCAGAGCCAAGACTGACTCGTAACTGCGCCGCGCGCTCTCCTCGACACCCCACGAACTAGACTCTGTCCAGCGCCGCTAGACGGCGCTGGCGTTTCGAATAGTCAAACGAATGACTCCGACACGGCCATCCTGCTTGTACACGTTCTCGTGTGTTAATCTGTAAAATTAACATACCCGCAAAGTATCACATAGCTCGGTCACTACTGACCTTTGGTACAGGAAAAAACAATGAAAATTCGAACAAACTAAAAATATAGCAGAGTTCAGAAACTCTGTTATATTTTTAGTTTGTTCGAATTTTCAAATACATAGTGGGTAATGCTTTGGCATTACCTACTATTTGATTCCCAAATATCAAGATCATAAACTAAATAATCAACTCAGGTGCATGTGTCTCATACTATCTAGTAACCTCCAGTTACTCAACCATTAATTTGCGCATCCCCCTCGGATCGCCAAGTCACTCCCGGACTTCATGGTTTCTCACCAAGCCCCACATTTACCAGAATTGGCTACCTACCGTGTACTCACAGACAACCGTTTCCATTAGCAGACACTGATTTCTACTGAGCTATGGCTACAAATCAGCCTCTGTTCCAAGCTATCATCACACACACACACACAACACACACAACTTTATCTCTATTTTGTTTCATCAACAAGACTATTACTTGACTTTCCTAAAATTCTTTAGTAATACTCTGATCCTTTGGCATGCGCCTTAGCGTCATGAGCCTTCTTGTAAGTGCGTCTGGAGTTCAAGGCTTTTAGAGTATTGATTCAATCAGAGTCATGTAAGCAAATTTTGATTAATCGTAGCGAAAATCATCAACCAGAGCTGTGTATCATCGATATCCACCTTAACAATCATCTTTTTCACTAAGAAGCCTTAGACACTTGGAAACCCAAACACGAGTAAACCACTCTAACGCCACGGCTCTCCAGCCGATCAGCAATGGCATTGCTCTCACACACTATGGTCTTTCCAGATCCCGACCTCTTCCAGAGACAAACGCCCACCGCTTACCCATGGACTAGTGAGTTTCCTCAAGAGACACCGACTTCTACCGGATTACGACTACGTACTGCCTACTGGTACCTACGGTTGACTTTACTACGGCCGATAGAGAACTCTACTCGCATGCATCCCATAACTTGGGCTTGCTCATCACCACTGTGATCATTATCTACTTCGACTGGTTCATGACGTACAAGGTATAGCGATCACCCGCCAAAATTTCCGCTATCTTAAACAAAATTTTGATTAAATAGGTTCTAGGCGTTTGCAGGGATATAAGCGCTCGCATCTTTGCACTTTGATGTTCAGATGTCAACGGTCATTTTCACTTTAAGCGTTCTCATTTTGCGCCTGGACCAACACGAATCCCACTTCTGATGACGGAGAAGATACGTGGTCCTGGATATTATCAGACATATTTTAATTATTGTGGGCGTACTATGGGTAGTGTTGGTTATTGCGCTATAGAAACACGGTTTACAGTTCAAATCACTAGCGAATCACACACTGTAATTACACAACTCACAGAACGCGAGACCGTTTCCGAGCTCATGTTGTCCGTACGATGTCCAATGTCCAAGCGAGCAGTTCAACTTATGAGGTTGTCGTCTGCTTAAGCGGGCTTGCTTGTGGATGCCTCCATAAATTATGACCTCCAGCCCGGGCTTAAAAAACTTAAAAACTAAGCGACTACACGCTAAGTGCATCCCCTGTGGGGTACGGGCCTCGGCTTAGGGCTTCGCTGGGAGAGGCCAGCAAGGGACAGGCTGGATCGGAATTATTTAGGGACGAATGTAAAACTACAGGGTCAGCGGCGCGGGCTGACTCGAGCATGGCTCGGACGGATCCCCGGGCGGACATGGTATGGGGCGTCGCAACGGGCCTCCGACGGCGAGGACGGAAGGACGGCTGTTGGGACTTGTACTTTCTGAGTGTACTGGTGGCCTTACTACTCTCCTATACGAGGGTCGTGGCATCGTCGGCGATGTTAAGGGTATGCCTCGGTCGGCGAGTCCTACTTATGCGGGAGGGAGTGTCGCGGGAGGACTGCCGCACTGGCTCCGCTTCGCTGCTCGCTCTTTTATACTGGTAGCAAAACAAGTCGAGTAGTAGGGTGGTAGGAGAAGTCGAGTGACGGACTTGTCGATGGCGTGATCGGTGCATGTGACGCACGGCGACGCCGCCGTCAAATATTGTTATATTATTATTGAATTATGTATTCTTATTTTATTGAAGCGCGACTGCTGGGCGTGGGGCCCTGGGTTTGAGTCCCAGGGCGGGACATTTCTTGTTCCCCTGACCTATCCCGTCGCTTCATATCACCTGCCCGGGCTATTACTTCTTTTTCACTTAGCAGTCTTTCTTACTTTTTTCTTCTTACTCCGCTCCTAAGAGTCTTAGCGTGAGGTTGAATAGCCTATATATGTACTTTCTCAGAGATTAGCGCGTTCAAACAAATTCTACAGCTGTATATATAGATAGATGTATTAGGGTTCTGTGGAGATCTAAACTAGGAAGCCACACTTCCCATGTTCCTGCCTGCCTGCCTATGTCGCAGTTTTTATAAAGGGCTCTCCAATCCACTGACTTCTTTTCCATCTTGTCCATATGACTGCGGATTTCTACGTAGGTACGCACTTCGCCAGCTTTTATTTGGTAGTAAAACTACGCAAATTCCATACCGAATTCATCATATGAAATTAGGAAATTGTCTATATATATATTCTATTTGGTTGCCACATGAACTAACAAAATTTCAACTTCAGAAGAGAGCCGACACATGTATGAAGTTGCTAAGTTTTCATCATACCAATGCGTGGCTGCGTGATGTAATAACAGGAGATGAAAAGTGGGTCCTGTATATCAATTACACCCGTATGCTCCAGTGGCTAAGAGCTGAGGAAACAGGCGTACCGACACCAAAGGCTGACACAAGTAAAATGGTTCTTTTGAGTGTGTGGTGGGGAATAAATTGGATTCTTTACTGGAAGCTTTTGCCAACTAATAATACAATCACAGCTGAGATTTACTGTAAGCAACTGGATCGTATTGCAGCTAGATTACCGAAGAATCAAAGTAAAGTGTACCTCTTACATGAAAACGCCCGACATCATAAAGCTGAAAAAACACAAAAAAGAAAAAAAAATCACTTGGATGGACTGTCCTTTCCCACCCACCGTATTCACCAGGCCTTATGCCTTCTGATTTCCACTTGTTTCGTTCTCTGTCTCATTATTTACAAGGGGAAAAAATCATGTATGAGGAACATCTGAAAACCGAACTCTCCAACTTCTTCAACCAAAAACCAAAAGACTTCTACAGAAAAGGTATTTTGTATTTACCAACGCGTTGGTGACAGGTGATAGAAAACGGTGGTGCTTAAATAATTGAGAAATAATTGAATTTCGTTATTTGAAAAATAAAGTAATCTTGTGTTGTGAGATGGTGGGTTTATTAGTTGCCAACCAGCAAAACAAGCAGCAACAAGTAAATCAAAGTACTAACTAACCTATTTCCGCTACACGAGCATGAAGACCCAGTTGACTCCTCCGATGATGTACTTACAGTATTTCAGTTTCAAGGTTTCTGCTCTATATAATAGCACCCGAAACATGAATGTACCTATTCGTTTCTTTGTTTGACAGTAATAATGTGAATTAAAGGCACACGAGTAATATTTTAAAGGCATGTACAGACGCCAGCACATCAAGCTACCCGAAACTGTAAAATTTTCAAAATCACTTTGAACCTAATGCTAAAGTTGAAAATCTATATAAATAAATTTGACAGATTGTAGTAGCTTGATGTGCTGGCGTCTGTACATATACACACGAGTCATATTTTAAAATAGCGCCTGCAGCATTAATACACTGCTTTATCAACCTTAGTGAATAATCTACTATTCATTTCGGAAGTCAGTGGCAAACAACAAAAATGCGAACCTCCGAAATTAAAGTTACTTTTCACTTTGTAGTGTCTTTTTTGGAAGTCAGTTGTTTTTTTTTTTTTTTTGTAAAAAATTTTTTGGTTAACGTTTTCATACGATTTCCTCAGTTGAGGTTCTAATTTCAAATCACATTAATGACCAGCGGGTCATCATGAATTTCAGTACAATATTAATACCCGGCTTGAGCCTAGGGATTAAATGACTTGCTTTAGGTCAGGTTTGCATGACATATAATGTGACGTTAACGAGCGTAAAAAGTTAATTGCGCCGCGATCCGTTTTATACTCGCAGAACTTCAAAGGAGACTTTAGTCTAATAATAGCATAGGATAGAATACTCTTCCTTTTCCCTTTCTTCTCTTCTCTCTCTCTCTCTCTCTCTCTCTCTCTCTCTCTCTCTCTCTCTAGTAACAGTAATAGTCCAATTGTTTGTCAGAATATTGTTACAGAGTTTTACATAGTTTTAAAAGTTCATAATATTCTGCCGTTTCCGGCGTAGAAATACATTTTCAGGGTTTTGGTTAGTTTGTCAGATATAACATTGAATCACATAAATTAGGATAACATTCAAATTGCAAGTTAATTAAATATTAGGAATGGAAATGTCAAAAAGATTAAATTATGTGAAAGAGATAATAAGAACGGAATATAATTATTATAATATTTAAGTCAACTTTTCATTTCATTCATAAAATCATTAGTCGAATACATACATTTTGATAAGAGATAATTGAATAATTACGATTAAAATGTCCTAAAGTTAAGAGTTTTAAATCAGTCTGGTAGCTTTAGTCGCCATACAAAATACATTATTAGAAAATAGTTAATTATTTCGTCTAGGTACACGAAGCGTGTGGACTTCGCGGCTAGGGCTGGATACAATATCATTTTGCAGATTAAATTAATGCTTATTTTGGTACACAAAAATACATATTATTTCAAATATATACATATTGCTGGGAGTGGTAATATTTTAATTTTTTTATATAATGGAACACAGCTGTCCAGTGGGTGCGCTCCACTTATGAGCAAATGCATTTCTTTTGAGCTCAAAACACTCTGTTAAGTTCTACAGAATTACCCCATATTATAATGCCATCGCGCAAAATTTATGAGACATAGCCATGGTATGCACATAGTGCCGCATCAGCACTAGCACTAGCCACTCACACACAGCACTCACGCACAGCTTAGTATTTTATTATTTAAAAAAATTGATTCGTTGTTGGAACCAAGTGTTTTTTGAGATTCCTGGCATAAGAAGAAAGGTTCCAGCAGAGAGTCCACTGATTAAAAATATAGAGTAGAATAATAGATGATGATTTAAGCATGGTAATACGACGTACGGATGAACATTTTTCATTTTGTCGCTTCCCAAGTTTGCATCCTGCCTAATTTCTACATTTAAAGTGTAGCCAATTCATATGCTTACTTATGTTTACACAGTCTGTTTCAATAACGGCTCTGTCAGGATGACAAAGCAGATATTGAACAAATACATGAGAGATAAAAATGATAATTTTGTCTGACATCTTTTGCTATTCTTCTGAATTACATAATTATGTATATTCAGTCAAAAAAGTATCGGAAATGGATGATTTAATTAAGGTTCCAAATTCAATTTTTTGTTGTTGTTGTTACATTGGCACAACTGTTTTCCATTTTGGCGCGGAGTTTGAGTTACATTTGTTATTGAGATTAAATACAGTGCTGTTTTTAGTTATATCATATCTAATGTGTATTGCGAATTTCATAATGGATAAAACAAGAGTTTGTCTTAAATTTTGCATCGCCAATGGGGTTTCGGAGTCACTGAAAATGTTACAGAAGGCTTACGGTGAATCGACACTATCAAAAACACATGCTTATGAGTGGTACAAAGCGTTCAAAAGCGGTCGAGAAGTGATGGAAGATTTGCCTCGCTCTGGTAGGCCATCAACGTCTGCAACTGAAGTTAACATCGCAAAAGTGAAGGAAATAGTGACTGAAAATCCTCATTCAAGTTTGAGAGAGATAGCCGCCGAACTATCTGTGTCCCACGAGTCGATCCGTACCATTTTAAATAAACACTTAGGTATAAAACATGTTGCCGCTCGGCTAGTCCCAAAATACCTGAATTTTCTCCAAAAACTCAATCGCATAAGAGTCGCTGAGAACGTGCTAGAACGAGTCAATTTCGACCCAACATTCATGAAACGCATTGTTACTAGTGACGAGACGTGGGTTTACAAGTTTGACATGCAAACTAGTCAACAAGCTTCGGAGTGGCGCCTTTCAACTGAAACGAAACCGAAAAAACCACGCCAAAGTCGATCAAAAGTCAAAGTCATGTTGACTGTTTTCTTTGACTATCGTGGTGTTGTGTACTTGGAATTCTTGCCGGAAGGTCAAACGGTCAATAAATAATAATAAGAATAAAACATTTTATTTCGGACAACTATGAGATCCATAAATTGTTAGTAGGTAAACAGTAATAAAGAATAAAGAATATTATTTGAGCGTTATGCGGCGTTTAAGAGAGCATATTAGACGAAAAAGGCCAGATTTGTGGAAAGAAAATTCTTTAATTTTGTACCACGATAATGCGCCTTTGCACAAGGCCATCATTGTGAACAAATTTTTGACCATAATAATATAATAATAATAAATTCGCGGCGAGAACAGCCGTGCGATTCTGTAACGATCTCACCGTGAAAACTTGGGTGAAGTGAGCGTGGAGTGAGTGAGTCGTCAATAGTGTCAATCCCTAGCATCAGCATGACTCACAGCTCACTCTAAGCTGAAGTGAGCTTAGAGTGAGCTGTGAGTCATGCTGATACCTTAGTTATCACGGTGAGATTTTTCCAGAATTGACCGGCAGAACTCAATTCCGGAAAAAAGCGTTTAAAATATGTTTTGATGATTGGATTATTCGTTGGCATAAGTGTATCGTTTCTGAAGGAGCATACTTTGAAGGTGATAAAATAAATTTGGATGAATAACTAACATTTTGTGTATTATTGATCATTTCCGGGAAGTTTCTTGACAGAGTAGTATCTCTTGTAACATTGTTACGTTTATGCAGGTGTATTGTAAGTGCAAACAGTAAGAAAAACAAAAGGAATATAATTAAATGATTCATTTATATCAAATGCTTATCACAGTAGGTACAGCTTTTCAAATTATGTTGAAGTTTGTTAGTGAGATAGATACACATTACAACTTTAGCTTGAAAATATCACTAAGCCCTGTTGATTGTTTTGCATCTGGTGATTGATCATCATAATAACTACTAACTGCCGGCATCTCACAGTGTCACACCAGGTTATTATGATTTTTAACCGTTTTTTCTTACTGTAGCTGAATCTGCAATCTGCGGTGCTATTCTGTAAAAATCTCGCCGTGAAAACTTAGGTGAAGTGAGGCTAAAGTGATCTGTTATTCATTCCACTAGTCGAGTTTATTCTGTAAAAATCTTACCGTGAAAACTGAAGTGAGCTGTCACTCCACCTGATTGACGCTATTGACAACACTTCACTGCAGTTCTCACGATGATAGTTTTACAGTACAAATCGTCAGTATTATAAAAGTGTTTAATTATTCTATGTCAGCAAATAGAATTTCCAGAAGTATACGTAATAGAAGTCAAACTGATCGGTAACAAGCGCTCGAGAACCATTAGGGGAACGCAATGGCGCGGCTGATCTGCTGGACTCTACTACAGGAATATGTAAGATTTTAAGTTACTATACGTTATTGATAGAATGTTGGGTTGATATTTAACTATTGTTGACAAATCGATACCAGTGTACCAATGATCTAAGAAAAACAAAGACTTTTGATAATCTGTGTGGTCCACTTGATTTAGAGCGGTGGGTAGACGTGATCTCTCTGCTCAAAGTTACCTAGTACCCTTTGTGTCATTGAATTGATGATGTAACTCTTAACTACTGGAAATATTCTCTGGTACGTTGTATTACTACTATTTTTTAAATTCACAAGCCAATAAACAATCAGTCGCCGTAAAAGCGGAAAACTTTCTAGTAAAAGTCGCAAAATTCTCCTCGAACCTCGGCACCGGTCTTAACTTATGTAGTAATATCTTCCGGCTATAACGACCACGATTCTGCATTGGTTTGCAAATGCAGGGGATGCGAGGATGCAAGGCCAGCTTAACGTCACTTAATTTATAGGTAACATGCTGTGCAGCTGCAGCGACCGACGCAATGGCGTGGAAGATACGCGACCGTAACTAGGGTAATGGAAAACTAACAGGAGTGTGCTGTGAACTGGGGAGGAAATTGAGCTTTATTAAGTTAGGTGCAAGAGAAACCTGGGAAAACCTAAAAATGTTATCGTTTATTTCATATTTAAAGATCATTATTCCCCTGCCCCTATCCCAATTTATTTGCGGTCGGCGCAACATGTATTCTTCCTCCATACCTCTCTATCAGCCGCCATCTCGGTAGTCACCCCCTTTCTAACCATATCATCATTCACACAGTCCATCCATCGTTTCTTTGGTCTTCCCCTACTCTTATAGCCATTGAAATTAATACTAAAAAATCCCCACGACATTTTCCCATACTTTATTCTTCTTATTTCTTATTATATCCATTCGTGTAACACCACACATCCCATCCATTCTTGTTTAAAGATGAAGCTCCATTAAGCGATGCATGGTCAGATCAGATGTCTTATTATCGTCACATCTCTGTAGATATTGCGGTCTTAGTTGAAGCAAAAATATTTTCATTACAATAATTGTTTTTGCTACGTTAAAGACAGACATGATTGACGAAATTACTCTTATCACACCACAAAACGTTCCCTCGAATATTCATGAGTGATTTCAAAACAAACCCGTAGCACATATGTAGTTGTAGTATGTATTAGAGACGGTGGTGTAGTGCTAGGCAAACAGGAATGTTTGGTGGCATCGCCGCGATACTGGTGGACCCCCCGTGCGAAAGTGCGATGTGGTATATTGAGCTAAATAAAAAATAAAATATATTGCTGTTGTTGTTGTAGGTATTTTGTTGTTGTGTGTTGTTAGGAAATAAGAAAAGGCTGTGAGAAAAGATGCGTATGATTTGTTTCGATTGAAGATCGCGATGAGATTTCTCTTATACATATATGTACAATATGTAATACAGAAAATCAAATAATTCAAATATGAATATATAAATAATAAATTAATTTAATAATAATGAAAATACTTATAGGTATTTCATAATAATTAGCTACATTATTATTATTATTACGCAATACATAAAATAAAAATAAGTAATAAACTATACTTAAAAATAAAAACCTAATAATATACGAGTATATATATAATTATATAATAATAATTATATAATAATTTTATAATTATATTATAATTGCTTGAATAGCTACTTAGCCCTCTTCCTCTCTCCAAATTTTGCTGTTCCCGACAGGGTCCACATTGATCTTTTACTTTGTTATATTATCTATGTAATACATATGGAATGCAATAAAGAATTGAGTACTTATTGAGTATTGGATTCTTAGAGATATAGCAAAAAAATCAGCTTGACGACATAAAATGGGTTTGATAGTAAGTAGGCTTAGTAAGTAGTATTTCCACGAGCCAGGTCAAGAAATCCTAATAACATTTTCCTTTGTAACTACAAACAAAGTAATTGAAACATACATATTATTTTTTTTTTGTATTTCTTATCAAAAGTTTGCTTTACTTTGAAGAAAGAGACACGAATTTCAATGTCCCCTCCAATCATTAGTACATTCGGGTTTGAACTTGGAATAGTATGCGCAGAATGTTGTAAATGAAAGCGTTCAGTGTTATTGGGTAAATTAACCGCTGCTTCGGCTGCGTCCGACAACTTCGGGCCAAGTTTGTGTCTATGTTTGTTTGTTTATCTATTTATGATATTCCAGCTCTGTGGAATGCTGGTGGATTTCTAGACGCTTGCACAAGCTCACTATGTTGCAAAATCATACAATTGTTCGAATTATGTTAGGTAAATCTTAAACCTTAAACTTATTTAATACTAGTGTGATGTTGGGTATTGGAGCGAAATGATACCCAGGCGAATGATGAGTAAATACTGTCTTTATTAAAATAATGTTACATGTTTTATAGTGTGAGACACGTATATGAATTAATAATATAAAGGTGTCTACATACACATGACACTAGCGACTTGCCCTTGCTTCGCACGGGTGCAATGGTGTCATGTCAGAATATCGAGATTTGAGACTGAGGATTCGCCTCTGCCTACAGTTTTGGATGACGGTTACGCAAACTGATTGTGCCCGCGGCGGTGGGACTGACGGTGCCTGATTTAGGTATATGTCGGGCACACATAATCGACAGAAAAGGCCACGGAGCTCTGGGCGGTCGATACGTCCCCGTAAGATCCAGGTTACCGTGAGCTGATCAAGGCCTCTCGTACTATAGCACTGGCTGCTAAAAGTCATGCTGATGTGTGTTCATCTAACAAGTCATTTACGACTCACACTGTGTTCAGGCACCCATAGCAATGTCGCAAAACCTCCGATTAAGTAAAAGGAAACCCCTTCAAACAAAACAATGTACAGACGCCACCACATCAAGCTACTACAATCTGTCCAATTTCTTTATTAGATTTTCACCTTTATCGCTAAAGCATAAGGCTCAAAGTTGATTGGTAAAATTAACAGTTTCGGGTAGCTTGATGTGCTGGCGTCTGTACCTAGCCTCTCTTCCTAACAATTAAATAAATATTTATGTTAACATAAGAGTTATTACGCAATTATGAGTATTTAGTAAAACGTGTCAATCCTACTAAAGTACTCTGTCCTTCAAGATACACGTTTTCCTAGTTTGAAAGACAGTGTCTTACTCATCTGTAATAGCCACACCCATCCCTTATGGAAACAACACTGATGTTACCTTGGCTAAATCTTTTAGTAAATAAATGTTTACGTACTTACTTACTATTTTGGGGTTGGCTTCCAGTCTAATCAGATGCTGCTGTATTTTACATGGAGCAACCCCTCCAATCTCAAGTAAAAATGACACTCAATTTTCAAAACTAAATTTGATATTCCCCACAATATAAAACTCGTATAGGCAAGCTATTAGCTCCGTGGCATGATGGATGATAGTCCCGCGCGTCTCACATATTGGAGGAGGAAATTGTGTTGCACTGCAGCCGAGATACTAAATTATATTATAGCCTGGTTGTAATGAGCTCTTAATTTCTTATTACGTTGCTGCGTTATTGTATTACATTTGAATGAGAGGGTGCCTAAACTGCATGGCATGGGAAATTAAGCCATCTTATAAGTTAAAGAAGGAAAAAGATGTGCAAGTTACGAAAATACAAGTAATCGCAATGAATATTTAGCGACTCCGAACACATACAACTCTGTTAAATTGCATTTAGAATTATGAAGTAGCTTACATTTTACAACCGACTTGTCAACTTTGAATAGACGCTACAATAAAACTATTCGACCGATCAAAAAACATTCTTTTGTTTTCTAATTCTAAATTCAAAAACATGAAAAAGCCATGTGTTTTTTTTAAAATAATTACGGGAGGTGTGCAAACGACACGACCTAAAAGGCAGCCCTCGTACTTGTTAGAAAGAAAGGGCGGCCAGTCCTCAAAGTGATTTTGATGAACTGATTTTAAGCATGCCCAATCGCTGTGATTGTGTGATTCGCGTGGTGGAATGGAAACACAGATTATTATTTTTTTTTAACTTTACAGTAAAAAATTAAAAAGTCCTCAAAGCCCTTTAACTTGGGTTTTAGGCACAATTTGCAAAAATTGCAATTATTTCTCAATTTTTACAAAATATAGTATAAGTTGTTAACTTAAAGTATATAAGTTGTTAACTTAAAGTATAAGTATATACATAAGTTGTTAACTTAAACATAGGAATTAAAGTAAGAAGCCAGTCTGGAAGTAGTCTTCCAGAGTGGCTTCTAAACTAGACTAACTAGACTAACTAACTAACTAACTAGACTGGCTTCTTCTTTCTTTTCTTTCTTCTGGCTTTGGATTTGGCAATATTAATTGGATATTTTTTATAGTTAAAAATGTATTTGATCCCTAGACACTTTTGATGTGTGTAGGTGGGAAAAGGCTCGGCAGATGATGAGCTTCTAATACATATATTGTCGATACTAGAATTGGTAAGACACCAAACACCAACATTAGAAAATCTATTTAAAATTACTGTCCTAAGAGAAATGAACGCTATCCCGAATCACTCTATCCCGAATGAACGCTATCCCGAATCAAGCTATTATGAATGAACGCTATTTCTAATGACTTTATCCCGAATGAACGCTATCCAGAATCACTCTATCTCGAATGAACGCTACCCCGAATGAACGCTACCCCGAATGAACGCTACCCCGAATGAACGCTATCCCGAATCACTCTATCCCGAATCACTCTATCCCGAATTAACTCTATCCCGAATCAAGCTATTATGAATGAACGCTATTTCTAATGACTTTATCCCGAATGAACGCTATCCAGAATCAATCTATCTCGATTGAACGCTACCCCGAATGAACGCTATCCCAAATCACTCTATCCCGATTCACTCTATTCCGAATGAACGCTATCCCAAATCACTCTATCCCGATTCACTCTATTCCGAATGAACGCTATCCCAAATCACTCTATCCCGATTCACTCTATTCCGTATGAACGCTATCCCAAATCACTCTATCCCGATTCACTCTATTCCGAATGAACGCTATCCCAAATCACTCTATCCCGATTCACTCTATTCCGAATGAACGCTATCCCAAATCACTCTATCCCGATTCACTCTATTCCGAATGAACGCTATCCCAAATCACTCTATCCCGATTCACTCTATTCCGAATGAACGCTATCCCAAATCACTCTATCCCGATTCACTCTATTCCGAATGAAAGCTATCCCAAATCACTCTATCCCGATTGAACGCTATCCCAAATAACTCTATCCCGAATGAACGCTATCCCGAATTAAGTTATTCCGAATCCCTCGCGTACAAAAACGCGTCTTTTGGTATCTAGCTTTTTCTGTCGGCATAGCCAATAAAACACCTTAAGAAACAAACACACTTAAGAATAAGGAGAACGTCTATATTTATTTGTTTCGACAGTCAGGCAGTTTATACTATATTACTAAATATTCTTAGTTTTCGCAACTTGAACCCAGTATGGACGATTAATTTAAAATCTAGTTTCCTTATATAAATACTGTTTATATGTGCGTTTTATTGATCAATACAAATATATAAAGGCCGTAGTCATCATCAAATATCTCATAGTGACACAAGAAACAGTCAGCATGAAATACTTTTGTGTGGTAGTTTGTGTTCTAGTGATTAATGTGTCGTACTGTCATTATGTGAGGTATCCCAGTGGTGTACAAGTGTACGGTGAGGAGGTTCACCCTTTTTTTCCTACCTATACGCATTATGAAAACCTACCATTTGTAGATATAAGACAACAAATGACACTGCCAAGGGATTATGGCACAAGAGTACAGGTGTGGGTTTACAAGGTACATGTTATAGAAGTGACTGATGGATTTGGAGGACCGTTCAATGGCTTAGGGCAAATTGCTGGAGGCCAAGCACTTGCGGCGGACTATTGTCCGGATGATCGTGTAAGAGCTGCCGATGGAATTTGCCGAGAAGAAGATTAAACCAATGAAATAGGAAAAGGCTGTGAGAAAAGATGTGTATGATTTGTTTCGCTTGAAGACTGTTCACGCAGACAAGGTGTGAATCTTGGTCCGCGTCAGGGGACGCGCGGACGGCGCGGCGCGGCGCGGGACGACACCACGTCAGCGGGCTGGCCGCCGACCGCAGGGGACTCCATTACCGAACACGGTCATCGACGCGCGCACATACTTGCTGTCCAAAGTTTTTGTTTACATTATACTGTTCTTTAGAATCCGCCGCCCGGAGTAGACTTGAACATGACGACACACAGTGAGAAAAAAGTGAGAAAAAAAATATTTAGGGCACTTTTTCAGGACCCAGGACGCCGGCGACGACGACAACTCTTTGTTGTGTGCTCGTGCATGTCCCAATGGGGAGAGTTGCTATCAGGGACACACATGGCTAATTTGTAAGGGATCAAGAAGCACCTGCGGACCGTAAAGATTGCCAAGGGTGCTATGTCCGCAACCACCCCACGTTTCGGCTCGTATAACGAACGTTGGAAGGGCCATGGGAAGGAAGTGTTTACAGTCTACTTTTACCTTACATTTACAAACATTTAGGTCTGTAATGAGATTTCGCTTATATTGTCGTTACGCTATATTTGTTTTCTCGCTACAGACTCTATAATCACTTTGCTTGTGTCCTTGCATGCCTGTGTTTACTAATTTTATTTGAACTTAATACCCAATTGCACGTTCCAAACCAAACTGTGTGTGTAACTGTGATTCTGGACTGGAGAAATCAATATACTTCATACATAAGATTAAACCAATCAACTTCAACCTTTTATGTACCTACCTATTCATTGACTTAACTGTTGTTAAAAAGACGGCAAAACAGATATTACTTGCACACTGTTTGGCTATTTTGCTTGTGAAACAATATAGGACACACATTGTAAGGGTTTTCGCCAAAGAAAAACAAAAATTTCACTTTACTGTAGTCTGGATCGTAGCACATAATACTGCCGGTCGATTCTGTAAAAATATCACCGTAAAATCATAAGTGAAGTGAGCACTTAATAGTGTTAGTCCCTAGCGAATGACAGCTCACTCCACGCTCACTTCACCCAAGTTTTCACGGTAAGATGGTTACAGAATCGCACGGCTGTGATGTGGCGGTCGCACTATGTTACGAATAATTTGCGTTTAGAATGCGTACAGAACCGCTTCTTTAGCCATCTAGTTTTTTTTGTCCGTATAGCTAATAAAACACTTTCTTACAAGAATAGTTTGAAGTCCTTCAACAAATATACATTAGACGAAAAAAGAAAAAAATATAGAATAGAAATTATACGACGCAATGTTAGTATGTAAAGTTTTTAAAGAAAATATCGACACTCCGCCATTGTTTGCACTTATTTTAACTTTCGTGCTCCGTCAAGAAATCCGCGTAGACCTATTACTCCACTTTGTCCTCCACAGAGCAGACCGGTGTTTGGATCTAACTCTCCATGTTCCATGTCCATGTTTTGTAGGATTTGAAATAGTTGAATCGATTTACACTTTGACTCCCTAACTAATGTAGCGAAAAAAAAAAAACCACTTATTCGTCACAGAAATACGTATAATTTTGATAATCAATCCGAATATAAAAAAGTATAAAAATATATAAAAAACGTAGAAAATACAACACACTCACAAGAAAACTCGATAACAGACACAACGGGTAATTATAAATTAGAAAGAAACAAGGAAATAACTTAAGCGTGTGTACTTTATATTATAATTATAAGCGTGATTGTGTTACGCGTCGAGAGAAGATTCGATTGCAACCGGACTCCAGAACGAACACATAACTTAAATGAGGCCGCGTTTAATAGGCGCGACTACGTGTATTCAAAGTTTTGAAATTAATAGATTTGAAGCAATGTTCTGAACTATACGAATGTTATTTTAAAATGGAGTAGCTATGTTTACTAAAGGAAAAAAAAACTACTAAATATTTGCCATATCCAGTCCAAAGCTTTCGCGGTGACGATGAGACTGTCTGTTGTCCCGGTATCTTAGCCAGGAACTTCCAAGACATTAGGTGATGAAATGGCCGATCAAATCAGCTCGCAGTCTACGGTAGCCCAGCCAGAAGCTAGAAGGTAGGTGGGTGGACCGAAATTCAGCTTGTAAATTCTCGGATGAAACCAGTTTAGTAAAACACGCAAATCACGGTTTGGTAATTTACGGGGTCACTAACTCGCCGATTTTGAAGAGCGTCGCCTTGGTCCTGGGTTCCACAAAACCTTGACATACACAATAGAAATTATGGATTATTATTATAGATTACTGTTTAATTTAATTGTATAGTTCCTTAAAAAAAAACCTGACTCGTCCTCTGTGATATTTTTTCTTTAAATGCAAAGCTTCGTAGGAAAATCTTCCATAACAAGAAAATTCCACATTTAAAATAAATTCTAAAATAAAATTTCTCGTCAAGCAAAGTACCAAAGATGAGGTTGAATATATTCTTAAAGAAGGATGAATGTCGAAAAATTAACATGCAGTATTTACTAATGCTGCACTAAGCAGAAATCTAAAGTTCTGAACTGTTTGTCAGGTTTGTTGTGAAGCTTTTATGATGCTTTTATATTTAGTATTTACTACTGTTTTCTAAGTAATAAGTTTTCTTGTAAAATTGACATGTATCTAAGCTGTCAATTAATGTAATTTTGTCAATGTGGTGTTTCCCTTAACTATGTAAGTAAGTAATTATTGCACTGTGTAAAGTTTTAAATGCTTTTTTTAAGATGTTGCTGTAGGCAGCTATTGGTAGACAAAATAAATATATTTATTTTTGCCATCATTATTATTATTTCAGCCAGTAAAATTGCTTCTGATGTGCGAACCCATCTTTATTAAATTGTTCCGGAACTCAACCAGTTTTGAAAATATTATATTACTAAATCCTATTGTAACTAACTACTTACACTAGATACTAAATTAAATGACTAACTGACATACTATACAAATAAATACAAAACCAAAGGACACTTAGGCGTCGAAGTACCTACTCGTCCGCATCGCTGTCATCCGGAAACCTGCCCAGAAGACTGGCAGCATGCCACGTTAAATGGCAATAGTAATTCTTTGGCCAAAGAACGACCCCGCCCTCTGGTCACGTGAAATGTCGACCAGCTGGCGAGAAATTTTCTTAAAAAGGAGACGTACTCGGGCCCCATGACCCAGGAGTATTACGTATTTCCTATTGTATAAAAATGGATGTTCATTTATATGAGATTGACAAACTCCAACACCGTTAGACCGATCACCGTGAACGCCATCATGGAAATGGTTTTTTAGGTTTCTTTCGGACGTCCGACGAGAGCGAAGCCGCAGGCTGATCACTTCCTGCCCCTGAGGCCCTGACACTGGGGTTCGACGCAACACGTTTTCTTCTACCATTCTCCCCTGCCAACCGTGTCTGGCTAAACGTAGTTTACTATAAAACACCACTTAAAAAAGTTTTCAACGAAAATTGGAGTAAGGACCGCTTACACGTGCAAATCACGTTGCCTGGGAAATAAATATCAAATTGCTCTCGACTTCTCTCCAAACTCAAGGTCAAGCAATCAATTGTACACGTGCGGAAATATAAAGTAACACTCAATTTTATGACCAACACGATTTTTCCAATGCACAGATGGATATAGAAGGTTCGCTGTGTACAAAGTAACTTCTTCTTTTGTTTCTGCCTGGCTGGTAAACAACCACTTTCATTTGTTCTCTCCGTGGTCTCTATTGCAAGACTGGGTAAGTTTTTCCTTATTTTCTGCCTAGATTCGAAGCTTCGCATGTTACCTAGAATGATTTGTATTTGAGCTGTATCGCATAACTTAGATGCATGAATTTTAGATGGAGTAGACAGTAGAGTTCAAACATTTAACACTACGAATTGACAAAATTGTACAGAGTTTTAGCCTCGTCCCACATAGGCTTAGCTAAAACAATATTTACAGTAAGTACCAATTCCACACATATTTCGGGAATCAAAAACATTTCTCCTGTGATGTACGTCCTCGATTATTCCACATATCTCGCAATTAGGTGAAGGTGTGATACCCACAAGGAACGTAAACTTCCTCGATGGGATGTGACCGGATCGAAGCCTCATGGCAGTAACAATATCATTTCTATTGAGTGAACAGTTATCTATCCAGGGAATTATTAGAGGCTCAGGCTGAATGGTCTTGTACCAGATACCTTTTTCTCTTGATCTCACATCATGAAATTCTTTCCACAATTTATGACAGTATTTTTTAACCATAAAGAAGTTATCTGAGAAAATTTTCACTATATCTAACGGAATACCCTCTACACATGCCCTCTTGGCACAAACATCTACTACCTCATTGCCATGTATCCCGATATGTGACGGAATCCACTGTAGTATTACTAATTTAGAATTGGGTAGTTGCATGATATTGAATACTATATATTCTAGTAGATAATATATCCACACATGTAATACAATAATAGAATTCGAAATCAAATTTGAAATCGGTCGAAAAATAAAAAACTTATAACTTATAGAAACTTTTTGTCTATCTCTTTCTCGCAAAACGAAGTTTTGCAAGTAATTTATATGGCGATACTGAACTATGACGTCACAATTCAGTATTTCCCTCTCTGTCTAATTGAGAGTTTTGAACGCTCATATCTTTTCAATTTTTAAAAATATTAAAAAACAGTTTATACCAAGCTATTAGTGAGGTAAAAAAGCTTCAATTTAAATAATAAAAAAAAATTAGTCAACTCGCGGATTCTGTTGAAGTTCCAGAATCTGACCAATTATTGTGTAAGCTATCGGTGTCGCTCGACTTGTCGAGGTACAAATATTTTACATTTTCCACTACCTGCACGATTGAGTTGTTGATTTTATAATAAGAACGCCTACTTTATCATTTTAACCTTTTTTTAAAAATACAAGTTTTTGTTGTTGAAATCTCTAACCCGATATCTCTAAATCTATAGTAGCTACATTAAATAGTAACGGTGATAGAGGGTCGCCTTGTGCTAAACCCCTTCCCGTAGTTCTTACCATACGTAAATCGTTTACTTTAATATTTAAATGTCTCTCACGAAGAAACTCCCAAAGGTATAAACAAATCTTATTTCCTACGCCCAACCAATCTAATGTTAGCAATAGCTGAGTTATATCTACATTATTGTAGGCGTTATCGATGCCTATGAAACAACCGACCGTGACACAATTGGTACAAAAACCTTTTTGTATCCTAGTAACTAATAGACTTAAATTATTGAAACAAGATCTAGACTTTCTAAAACCTAAAGTGGTATCGGCAAACAAACATTTACTTTCAAAATAACACTCTAATCTCTTTCACTAAACTCCATTTACCTAAGACCTGTTGACCCTAACGAAATTAAGTTTATTTTAAAAAGATTGAAAAACAAGCGAAGTTGCATGACGAGCATGACGAGCTACCGCCTGTACTTATAAAAGCATGCGCTGAAGAATTAACACTACCGCTAACTTATATGATAAATCAGTCTTTAGATGAAGGCTCAGTCCCTGACCTGCTGAAAGTATCGATAGTGAAACCAATTTACAAAAAGGGAGACTAGGCTGGCACTAGTAATTATCGGCCGATAGCATTGCTACCGACCTTCTCAAAAATATTGGAGACTGCGATGTCAAAACGACTTTATTCTTATTGCGAAAGATATAAAATATTCAGCGATAGCCAGAATGGGTTCAGGAAAAATAGATCAACGACATTAGCAATATTTAAGTATATCCAGGAAGCTTTAAATATAATCAATAACAAACAATATGCAACAGGGATTTTACTGTATATGAGCAAAGCCTACGACAGAGTTTCATACGCAATTTTACTTAATAAATTATATGCAATAGGTGTTAGAGGTTCACAAGCACACAAGTGGTTCTGCTCTTACCTAGAAAATAGGGAACAATTCGTAGAGGTAGAACATAGCGACCCACACACCGGCCAAATAACAAGCGTAAGATCTAATCAAGCAAAAATAACAATGTCAATACCGCAAGGCAGCGTTTTGGGATGCTTACTATATCTAGTCTATATTAATGACCTCCCGAAAGAAATTTACGCTCAAAGTATTTTATTTACTGACGATATATCTATCATTTTTCCTTACACCAGTAAAGAAAACCTAAACTTAAGCCTAGACAATAAGCTCTCCAAAATAATAGCATGGTTAAAAGATCGCAAATTAGAATTAAATTTTGACAAAACAAAGATAATGCAATATATACCATACGAAAAACGCAAATTGGATATAAATTACTCATACAACGATATAAAGCTGCAGAACATAAACGAGTTTAAACTGTTAGGTTTGACTACAGATAGCAATATAAACTGGAAAGCCTATATAGATGCATTGGCAACAAACTAGCCAGCCTTATATATAGCCTTGGAGGAGCTTAAAAGAGCTACCGATTTTAAAACTGCTCTAACAGCATACTATGCCTACGCATACTACTGGCTAAATTATGGAATCGTGGTGTGGGGAAACGGTGTAGACAGAGATAGACTTTTTGTTTTACAAAAGAAATGTATACGAATTTTTCCCAATATAGGTATATAACATAGAAACCTGCAAGCCATTCTTTGTAAAATACAAAGTCCTTACACTAACTGGTATCTATAGTTTAGAAGTTAGCAAAGTAAGAAAACACCAGTCACTATTTCCACTCACTAAGGACCTTCGCCCACAACATCGCAGTATTAGACGCCAAAACAAAAAAGAATTAGCTTTACCAACCTCAAAATGATCTACGTTCCATTCAAGACCTTAAGCCATGTGCGTGAAAATATATAATAAGCTTCCAAACTCAATTAAGTACGAGTACATAGAGTACGAAAATAAATTTAAAAACAGTCTCCAAAAATACCTTATATTAAAATCGTATTACACTCTAAAGGAATTCTTGGACGATAAGTAAATTTTGACATTAAAATTCATACCTGTACACAACACACACATCACCTACGATTTTAACTCACTACCTACCTATGGTATGTTATTTTACGATTATTATTGTTATCGCTATTTGTTTTAATTTAATTATTTATCTTATTTTAATTTGTGAATGGAAATGATGACCAATTTTTTGTTCTTAGATGAGGATGATGATGATGAATATGAATATGAGTACTATAATATAAATGAACACTTAAATGATAAATAAAAACCATAAGATGATAAGAACATAATAATAATAATATCCTTGCTTATAATAATAATTTTTAAAATGATCTCAATAAAATTATAACATTATAAATAATTTCTATCTATAACTCTTGATACGTAGGTTGTAATTTATAAGTTCACGTACTTTTATAAGAATTGTTATTATTTTATATTAATTTTATTTCTTAAATTTGAATTTTAGGTTAATACCATGTTGCTGTGCCCTAACAGGGTCCATAACTGTACTTTTGCTTGAAGCTTTATGTAACATCTTTATAAACATTATGGTATGCAAATAAATGAATATGAATGATATGAATGTGAATATGAATATGAATAAATGAATGGAGGATTTTACATATACACGAAATAAGTGAAACAGGTCTAAGTGATGATACCATATTATTGTCTCTTCCGGGCTTTATTTGTATTTTGTGCTTCACGACCTCTGTCCAAAACAATGTTACTCTTTCTTTCTTTCTTCTCTTACAAAGTGCTCCTTCTGCTGTTTTCCTGTTGGAGCTAACATTGTTGTTATGATTTTAGCGACATGATTATTATTTCACTTTTATATCCTACCTACCCCGGAGTAGAATGTCCCATGTCGTAAACTGACATTTACGTTTCTTATGACGAACTGGACTTCTATGCTCAGAGATTGTCTGTTGATAGTTTCACGCACCAATCGTTCTTATTTTACCAATAATAAGCAAATACCTCATAGCTTTGCATAGGAGACCCATCCGTATGGAAGTAGCTATCACGGGTAAAATTAGCTTACGAATCTACATATTTATATGCCCAGTTTGGCAATAAAAATGCTACCATTAGTAACCAAAACAATTCATTATTGTTTATAGGAATCGAGCATTAGTCGACCTTTTTCATGCAAAGGTTATCAATACATTATCACTATTGCTGCTATTAAAGCTCATACCTCTCACTAAAATATGATATAAAAGTGAGAGTCTATGTTTGTTTTGTTTTCACGTCTCAATGTTATCAGCTCATCATCATCTGCCTAGCCTTTTCCCAACTGTCGGGGTCTGTGTCTGTGTTGTTTCTGTTGGGGTACCAGTATTTTACATGGAGCGACTGTCAATCTGACCTCCATAACATGGTAAGACTGGTTATCAACTATTCGGTAGAATTTCCTGAAATTCCGCCTTCCTTCCTTTATTCTCAAACAACGAGTGTAGCCGAAGGCTATTTCCGTTAATATCATAGGGATGTAAACAATAGCCTTTATCAACTTGAATATGATTTTAATATTATGATCCAATAACCATACGAGTATTAACTTTATTAATTTGTCTGCGTAACATATTTTAATGAAGAACTGAAGTGTTTGTTACATTTTACATGTTACGAGTACTTTCGGACGGGCTAAACAATAAGTAATCATTTTGGCGTGATAGAACAATTAGTAACTTTAATATTAAATAAAACTGTTTAAGGCTTGTATGATTAGTAGACATATTAATTATTATTGCCGGAGCAACCAGCAGCAAGTTTGTCATGCTCCCTTAGATGTCACTGCTTGCGGTAGCATCGGGGGTCGGGTTGCCTCTTTCCCTCACATATGGCGACGGGGATAGTGGCTGATCTTTGCGTTATGCTCGTGAACGGGTGCTGCTTGTGGTGACTGGTCGTCTTGCTGACCATGGTTTTATAGTTGTTATTAGTACTTAATAATTTGTTTATTTATTTTACTTCGCTGGTCCTAGTTTATCATTTCTGACTTCAAGTGACAGCTATGTAAACAGAACCCCGCAATGCATAAATAATGACATTTAAGCTGTCACGACCTTTATGCCTGGAGGCTTTTATTTAGATAGTAAGTTTTTATTATTATTTTTTTTTTTGCTTAAGTACGTATTGTTTTTATTGTATTTGTTGATGTATCAGCGTGGCTAGCTGACATAAAAATAATTTAATTTAATGTGCTGTGTCTTGTAATGTTAATTACTTTTCACACCACCTACTCTCTAACTTCAAATTATGTCAAAGCAATTCATTTGAGCCCTAGGCTCTAGCCCAACATTAATATTGTACTGAATTTCATTATGACGCGCTGGTCATTAATGTGATTTGGATTTGGAACGTCAACTGAAAAATACGCAAGGAAACATTAAAAAAAAAAGATTCTATTAATGTACAGGTCGACCAAAGAGGTCTTACTTCACAGGCTTTAGTCGCCGTCGACAAACAAAATGATCGGTTGCTGTGGCGCTTATACCCCCGCGTTAGAATGTTGGATTAGGGTTGATATTATATATTTTGGTTTTGATGAAAATGCATGAGATTGGATCGAAGAAATAAAAAAACCTTCAGGCAGTAGGTATGTTATTTTAGTTCCATCTCAGACTTGATGCCATCAACTGCATTAGACTGCTTGAAAAGTGAGCTAGTTTTGAATCTTAATTGCGGTCGGCTTTTGATTTTGTAATTTTATTTTTAATTGAATCCTTTTCGTGTGTTATATTTTTGTAATCGTCTCCTCAAGCAAGTATTTTGATACCGAGATTTCTTAATTTTTTTTTAAATTAAACGTTGCCCCACACGTATACCCCACATATATTTATTATAAAATAAAAATATATTATATATTTTTTCAAGTTTCACGGTACTAAAATCTCCTTAGACTTTAAAATTCATACTCAAACTCCGAAGCCAAAGGATTTATAAAACAAACATCTTTTATTATAGTTACTTTTACGCGTACTAAAACCTTCGTAGTTCGTTCCTCGTTGGAGCCGCACGCAGTCGAGTGTGGTATCGAAAACCTGCGAGTTTGGTGGAAAATCGTTTGTTCTGGTGCGAGGCGCCGGGCGACGCTTTTTGTGACCCGCCTCTGCTTTGTGCCTCGCGCTTTTTGTGACGAACCTTAAAAGGGACCACTTGGAGGGACGGTATACTGGTTGGAGAAACGATGTCATTTGAATTTGGTTTGATTGGTAATATATGTTTGCTTAGGAAGACTGTAATAAAAGGAGAACTATAATGAAGGCTAGCGCATGCAAAAATCCTCCTTTACCATTATCATTTTCGTTCTTATGAATTCTTATTATTATTTCCTATGAACGCTCACTACAGGCGGGTCACACCGTACCTTTTTGAATAAAATGCGTTGTGCTGCGACCCATTGCGGCTGTAATGTGCACTTAATTTGAAGGGCACTTTATTTTTTGCCATACAAAAAAATTATAGGTTGACTTTTTAATTTACAAGCTCGAAAAGGTTAGCCTATAATTTTTCTCACTACAGTCTTCGCACTTGTCCCACCTACGACATTTAACGAGAACAAAGTAGAGCTAGTAACTAAAATCTGGTTAGCGAGCAACGAGCAGCGAGTGCGCGACGGCGACGAGCTGTTACTGTCTGGCATGCGTATGTTGTACCAAGTGTGTCTCTTAGCGAGTGTTCTACCCGCCAAGCGAACGTCGCTGAACAAGTACTCTCTGTGATAGCTCTTGCCGCTGCGATAAACGAGTATTCGGCGGTGTTAACAGTCAGCGATCAACTAAATATTAATAAATGTCATGTATCTCTTTTACTGACACGGGACCTACAATTTTTCTTACGTTTCTTGGGCGGGAAAATCGTTGATACGAGTATCTAGTCGCTTCCTCGTTGGCGGTAGGACAGGTACCCTCTGGTCTCTTAACCATTTTACAGTTCACAGAAAGCTAAAGCTGATGTTCGGATTTCTGGGGAAGATAAGATCTCGAGTTTATGTTTAAATCTCGATACGTTATTTGGATTTAAAATTATTTTACGTTTACGCTTCTTTCTGAAAAATCTCCATGTAATGGGCACAACTTATGGAAGTATGTAAACTAGTGTATAAGCCTCCTAGTTTCCACAGCCTCTCATGAATGTGTCGTTTCACCCCGAGCACCCACGTCACTGAAGGACATTCTTTATTTTTTCTGAGCTGTTATCATGAGGGCAATGTGTCCCGCGTTACGTTACGAGCCGCGACATTGTGATGATGCCGTGGTTAGCTTTCACAATGCGTACAAAAAGGTTGTGTAACGTTCTATATGAGGTACAAGGCAGAGAATGTAGCTACTATGTAGGTATGTACAACATAGGTGACTAGCAACAGGCGTAAAAAATTCGTGATCATAAAAGTTCTCGTTTTGACGGTTAAACAATAGTCATTGCTTCAGTCAAGATATCTGGAAGAAGAATTGTAAAAACGTACGAGGCAATGAACATTGTTCTATTGTAAGGAGAAGAGAAACGTTTTTATCGATAATTTCTAAATTGTAGTTTTACTGTTAACATTTCTGTCAGCAGTCATTGCAAAGTCGGACGAACAGATTGTTAAAATTAATCATGATAGACAATCAATTAAAATTCCGTGAATATAATACACTTTTAAGTTACAATTTCGGTTGGCAACATAATAATTCCAAAAACGTGAATTGGTATAAAATGAAATATTACGTCGCGGCGAATCCCCGTGCCTAATGGACAGACCTTTTTGTGGCCATTAAAAATGTTATTTAAAAGCCTTTTATTTTTTTTTGTGATTTTAATATATTTTGTGTGTTTGATATTTGGGATAGCACCCTAATTGCGTAACACACTTTAAATCACAATCTGAATAATTTTGAAAGACATTGCTAATCCATTGCTTCTTATATTCGAAATATTTGTCTGCTCAACAACTTAAATAACGCTATGAATGTTGTTGAACTGTCAAAATGAAAGTCGCTGAAAGATTGCTACTTTTAGTGTGTTACGCAATTCTGTCTTTTTTATGGAGTACATAATATAGAGTATTCTATCGATCTATTTACGCAATTAACCCGCTGGTGAATTTACTTCTAAAATTCATAAGTGACTACAGAAAAACAATTCAGTTTTAATATTATAAAAGGACTGACTGCAGAAATCCATACCCGCCCGTCGATTCTGTAAAAATCTCACCGTGAAATCATAAGTGAAGTGAGCACTTAATAGTGTTAATCCCTAGCGAATGACAGCTCACTCCACGCTCACTTCACCCAAGGTTTCACGGTGAGAGGGTTACAGAATCGCTCGGCAGTTCTGTATACGTACCTACTATTTCATTCCGAGAGCTTGGCCACGATGGCCCAGTGTGGGTTTCGAATCTCCATTTTGGAACCGTGGCAGCCGCTAAAAAGGACATTTATGTATGTGCTTGTTTGGAAAGTAAGATGGGTAACGCAAAACACGATGCAAAGTATCTGCAAGTAGACTGCCATAATACACAATGTCACACCCGCCAAGTTTTTAGATCAAATAGTTTATTGTTTCTTGCCCGTTTTTCTCCATAGGTAACTAATAGTAGTTAACTATGGAGAAAAACGGACAAGAAATTCTTTTTTATGGCTTTGGAATGAGCCACTAGCTTCATATTTTTGACTGACCGGCTCCTTGCCAGTTCAAAAGTGTCTGCAAGTGGTTTAATTGAAATAAATGCTTTGAGTTTGATAGAATATATTCTTTATTGTAGAAATATATACCTATACAATATGATTATGCGTACAATATCTTTTATATTAAGGGGACAGTGGCGAGCAAACAAGGTATTATAGATAAGAATAATACTCGTATAATTGTAAAAAGAGTTGTTTGAAATAGGGTGTGTCGTAAATATAGGTATTCTTTGAAATGTTGTAAGGATGTGTCCAACACGATGTCTCGCGTACTGGACGAGTCGTAGCGTTGGAAGGCCTAAAGGTGGAACGAGTACCTTGTGAAGGCCGCAGGGATCCACTAGATGCGGGAAGCACAAAACCGGTCGAAATAGAGGTGCTTGGACGAGCAGTAGACGTCTTTCAGCTGAAATGATGAATAATTATTATGTTAATCACCTCAAGGTCAACCTTTGCACGTTAGTATTTTCTCGAGTTGCCAACATTTTGAATGGAAATGATAGTTCAAAAAGTTGTCATGCGCCTGCTATATGGGATAGAAATGATTATTGCTTAACATATAGCGCTCCATGATCGTACGTACCTACTTAATTACTCGCTATTCCTATAGCCTCTGCCAAAACGTTTTATTCGTGTCACGTACCGTCCCTCTCATATTTTTATTGTCCGCAACAGCTTAAGAAAATGCCCCTCACTGAAAAACAAGGGCTTTAATGGTTTTCTGTGAAAACAATATGAATTCTTGAATAACTCGTGTTTTTCCATTGTGACCCCATTGTTAGTCAGAAATCTTTTATGTAAAGTAATATCACTGTTATTACATAAATATGTTACTTTGGGGTAAATGGATCTATTCATACTGAAGTGGAATGAATATACACAATATTCGATATATTTATTGCATTAAATAATGAACTTTAGTGGTTGGTTTTGTAAAGGCATTAGGATACTCGTATTTTTTATTATGTACACTATATAAATTACAGATAAGAATGTAGAAATTTTACACAATAGGCGATCTTATCGCTACAAGCGATCTTTTAAAGACAACCTTTGAATGGATTAAGGGAGAACAAGTAACAATACTGAAGATAGTCTGTGGTGTACCATTTACATATACACAATAAATATTAAGTTTTTCACACCAAACGTGTGGTGACATGTAGCGCGATATTTCGAGAACGGATGCATTGCACAACCTGTTGTAATACAAGAGTATAAATAGACGAAAGACGTGTTTATTACTGATTTTCAATTCTAAAAGTTCAAAATAGATCAAGAGCAGTTAAAAAATTCGATCGACGACTATCTGCAGAGGATTTTTATTAAGTTTGGTGTGGGCCTCGGCTGGACTGCGAGTAAATTCACAAACAACTAGTGACGAACGAAATGAATTATGTTTACCAATTAATTATTATTTATACAACCAACCAATAGTATTAAATTTCAACGAAGAAATCATGCATCCACGCGCATTTTTGTAATACTCCTCTTAAGGAAACGCGGGCAAGAAGACACTTACAGTACAATGTTGTTTGTGCGGAAAAAACAAATATTCTTTATTTTCTAACAATAAGACCACAAATCCAAATTATTTGATCATTTGTTGTTTTTTATTTGTTGTTGTTATTGTATTTGTTGTTTTTTGTTGATTATTTTGTTTGTTTATTTTTTTTCTCATTACGATTCATTTTACTTTAGGAAAATATGGAAACCCTTATCTACTAACTTGAATATCCCTTAAGCCCTAAACGTGTACCTCAAATACTACTTATAATAAACTCTGCGAAATAATCGAAAAATATTTTATTAGACATGTTTTTCAAAAAATCAAAAGTCATTTATTCAAACTAGGCTGAGAATCAGCACTTTTCGAACGTCAAAATTACAAAAGACAGTCCCCCAAAACGCCCGCCCTTCACCACTTCCTAGTGCTTTCGCTGGGAAGAAGAAGTGGCGCAACAAACTCCCCAGCAGCACAGCTGTCTGTTCAGTTAGAAAATATACTTGACTGAATACAATACAAGGTATGCAAAGGAATTAACATTACAAGACACAGAATTGCATTATTTGCCATATGTCAGCTGGCAACGCCAATATACCAAGAAATACAATAAAAAACTATACGTACTCAAGCAAAAATTAATAAATGGAAATTAAATAAAAGCCTCCAGGTATAAAGGGCGTGACCGCTAACGTATTTATGCAATGCTGGGTTCAGTTTACATAGCTGTCGCTTGAAGTCACAAATGATAAACTAGGACCATAAGGAAACTAAATAAACAAGTTATTAATAATGATAACAATGATAAAACCATGGTCAGCAAGACGACCAGTCACCACAAGCAGCACCCGTTCACGAGCATAACGCAAAGGTCAGCCATTACCCCCCTCGCCATATTTGAGGGAAGGAGACAACCCGACCCCCGACGCTACCGCAAGCAGTGACATCTAAGGGAGCATGACGAACTTGCTGCCGGTTGCTCAGGTAAGAATTATATGATCAATTGTCGAGGTCACTAGCTAACCACATATTGCAATCAACTCATTAGAAAACATTGCAATGGGTTGATTATGTCAATAATAAAATTAAAATTAAATTAAACTGATTTGACTTATACAGCCCAATAAAAAAACAATTGTATAATGAGCTCATATAACCTATCAGTAATTCTTTGTAAATTAATTCTGGAGAAAGAACATAAACATTGTCTTGAGTTAATCAGGGTGACCAACTATTCTTATCGTTTAAGTAGTCGTTGATAGAATAGTATGCCTTTGAACAAAGGTTTGATTTTACTTGAGCTTTAAATGCATTAAAAGGCAAATCTAGCAAAGAAGAGGGTAGCTTGTTATAAAAGGCTATACCAAGACCAACAAATGAGTTATGAACCTTATGAAGCCGGTGAAAGGGAGCACGTAGTTTGTCCTTATTTCTGGTGTTAACATTGTGAATATCACTGTTTTTAGTATACAAGTGTATATTTTGCCTAATATATAAGATGTTGGCAAAGATGAATTGTGATGCAACCGTGAGAATACCAATATCTTTAAAAAAATCTCTTAGAGAAACTCTACCACCTAGCTGGTAAATTGCTCGAACAGCTCGTTTTTGAAGGACAAATATATTTTGTATATCAGCTGCTTTGCCCCACAGCAGAATACCGTAGGACATAACGCTGTGAAAATAACTAAAATATACTAAACGAGCTGTATCAACGTCAGTGTACTGTCTTACTTTCCTGACGGCGTAGGCAGCCGAACTGAGCCTTCCTGCTAGGCTCGATATATGTGGTCCCCACTGAAGTTTGGCATCTACTGTTATTCCCAGAAAAACTGCCGAACTCACAGTTTCAAGCGCCTCTTTATCTAAGACGATGTTGGGTCCTAGATTTCTAACATTCGGTAAGGCGAACTTTACACATTTCGTTTTCTTGGCATTGAGAACTAGGTTATTTGACGTAAACCAATCCGTAACTATTGAGAGTGCACTGTTTACGTCGTCAAAATCTTGTCTATTCCTATCTACTTTAAAAATAAGAGATGTATCATCAGCAAACAGTACAACGTCACAGATTCCCTTTAAATGGAATGGTAAATCATTAATATACACTAAGAACAAGAATGGACCCAGTATTGAGCCTACGTTTGTCGCTTATTGCGCTGAAACCTTGGCAGCATGTTTCATTTAAAACTGCAATAACTTGCATACTCAAGCGGTCAGCGCTGCAATCTGCTGAAAGCGTTGGACTGTGATTAAACGTGTTTGTGGTGGGGCTGGCGTAAACAGGTGTGGATTTTAAGTGTTGATCTAAGAACGCGTGAAGTCAACGTAACGTAAGTAAATTCGTTTTAAGACTTAATTTATATCTATGGTTGATACTTATTGTGCTAATTGCTATATAGTAAGTTGTATTTTAAATGGCAAAAATCGTTCGAATTTACGTTTACATCACCCGTTTGTGCGAGGGTCTCTCTATATTTGAATGTGGAAGATTTATAAAACAAGCAAGGATCAAGGAGTCTGGAAGTTTCATGAAACAAATCAAAAGTGTGAGAGAGGAGTGTGAAAGTTCTTAACAAATGAAAATCGAGAAGCAGTGAGGAAGTTTTATAAAAGAAATGTAAATCGAGACGGATGATTTTGAATGCCTTTATAGATTGAAGAAAAATGAATGAAAGTTTGTAGTGTAACCACAATCCACTATGTAAATTTACATACAGCTTCTTGTATGTAAAACTGAGATTCCGGGAAAGTACTGCCACCTTATAACCAGCATCAAGTTTAGGATGTTGGTGGTGCCGGTGAAATAACGATGAAAACATGAATGTTTGCAAATATCGGAGCTGGTACTCTTGCGCGAAAAGACATTTGGTCTTTTGCGCGAATGGACTTTTGCGCGGATGAAGCTTGCGTGAATACGCGTTTTATTAGGCGTCAATGGTTATTATCGTAGTCCTTTCGTTCAAGTGGATTTACGCAAGTGTCTTTCGCGGAAATGTTCATTTGCGCAAAAGTCCATTCGCACAAAAGTCCATTCGCGGAAATGTCTTTTCGCACAAGTGGCTTCGCGCAAGTGTCTTTTGCGGAATTTTCTTTCGTACATGTTTCCTGCTACCGTAAATTTCTGTCTAAGATCGGGAAGGTTTCGGCAATTTTTTGGTAATTATGAAAACTGTATGTTTGTTGTTACGAAACCCTTTAGTTTTAGATTTATGGTGTAAATTTTAAACATTCCTAAAAGTGCTGTTGTCATATTGTATAGCGAGACAGTAAACGGAAGCAGAATATAATGAAAAACTGCAGCGCACGTATTATGAAAGTAGAACTCCCAAATAAGTTCTATCATTTCCAAGCCGCAAATATCAGAAGCCATATATTTTAAACAGAAACCTGGACCGACGAACTTTACCAGAAGCAAGCTTTAAAATATTATAGCGTGCTTAATCCTAGCTTGCGTCTGCGATTTCCAACTAAAGCCCATTAAACAGGAAACAAACTTACACTTGCATTTGACACAGCCCTACTCCTTTCTAATAACGTTGCTTTTTCGATAGCATATTTGTTTTCACAAAATTACTTTTGCATTTTACATGGACGTTACAGCTTTGTGTTAAAATTTGATCTTGTAGTTGTGTGGTGTTAGTAGGTGTGCACACGACTTTGGAGTTAGGTTGCATCAGTTTTATGTTTACTATTTCATGCATGGCGGGTTGTATGTAGTTTTGTTTACGTTATTTAGGGGTTTTACCAGATATTGGTCAGAAGAACGTGAAGTCCTAACCTCGGAAGACGAACCTTTATCAGTTGTAATATGAGATTTTTTTTTGTCGATAAATACATAATAATCCTACCTCTATAACATGGGGACCGATATCAGATTAATGTTGGTTCTCCAATAAATACCTCAAAGTACCTCATCTTTCAAAGATCTTACAAAACTTGTACTCTGAGTAAAATATAAATTAAAAATATAAATTTCACAAATGGATATTAAAATCTCTTAAGCATTTGTACCTTTGTTAGAAACAGTCTGGTGGTTTTTAATATTTAAAGTGACATTAAATGCTGTCCGTCCTTTTTAATATTTTGTTTTTATGAGTCTTCTTAGTTTTGAAGAAATCTTTGAAAGAGTTTGCATTATTTCGTCCAATTTACCATTGAGACGATATGATGATGATAATTATAAAGGTTATCAACAATTGTTTTGACAAACGTGGTAATTAACAATCACTCCAAGCGTAACAACTTTCTACAGGTAAACTTTCCTGGATTTATAAACAAAGTACCAACCAGAGCATAGAAACAAAGCAGAAAGCAGAGAAAAATGAATAAATTTTTTTGCCCTTTGGCATTTCTCAAAAAAAGCCACCTACACTTTTATAAACGCGAAATAGTAGTTGCTTCGTCGTTCATTTTCAGAGCTCAATCATTGGATTAATTTTATTTGTCAAAGAGCGAGAACTGCAACTTTTTCGACATAAAAGGAAAAAGCGTAGGTTGGTACTTCAGATACGAGTGAATTAGGGATCGGAGGCACATAGTGTACCTGTCGACGGCAAATTGCATAAATCTTCATTATACATACGGCACAGTCAACTTGCTTATTGTCGCCGTTATGTATACCTAATGCCTAAGGCAAAATGTATCCTTGAAAACCAATTGATGATTAGATTGCCGTATATCTACATAACTGATTAAACTAGTTCTATTTTCTACCACCTGAAGCGCTGCTAAACAAAACAACAAAACTGGCAAGTAGTGCAAGTGTTTCCGAAAGTGAAGAGTAAAAAAATAAAACCGTTTAACAAGTGCGTGTCGCAAGAAACAAGTTATTTTAAAGACCTTTACTATAAACAATTGTTACGAATATCAAACGGGATCATTAAAAACCGTGGACTAGAGGAAGGGTTAATATTGAATAGTGAATATTGCACTCAATGAAAGAGCAATATTTCTAATCCGTGGCCTCTTCAGAGAATCGGACGGTCGTCCGAACTTTCAATCTCCAGGTGTAGCAATATACTGTAAGTACTTAGGACTTCTAGAAAGTGCAATCTCGATGTGATGAGAAATTCAATGAAATTTATTTGAAATAAACCCGTAAATCGTTGCGTTTCTTGGATCGTCAGCAATTGCTTTTTGAAGGTTTTTGCTGGTTTGTTTCCTGAGTTGAGGAAAAAAATTATTGTGATATTTCTCTCTGAATTTCGTTTTTATTTAACTAGCGCTGGACAGGAATAAACCACGTAACGTAATCACAAACTTAAAAGTTTAATTGTTTCAGCACAGTACAATATTTACACTTGCTACTTGCTACAGTGTTCCACAACGACTGCCCATGATGGCGAACGAAGCAATTGCCACGTCAACCTACCCCATCAGTCATGTAGTTAAGAAGAACGAGGCGGTCGCGCAGGCAGACATGGAAAGCGACTTTCTACTACTTATATCTATGTCTATACTAATAATAAAGCTGAAGAGTTTGTTTGTACCCGTCGGATTCGTTGTTTTTTTTGCATTTGTTTTTTAGCCCAGTTCTTGAGAAAGTCTACAAGGCTACACATCACGCTAACTATCATGGAGCCGAGTAAAGAGAAAAAAAAATAATAAAAAAGAACGCTAACCGACAAGAAAGTGGCGCGGGCAGGCGGTACGATGCGACGGGGGAGGGTCGGGAGCAAGAAAATGAATGCACGCGGTCGAAATCACGAGCAGGAGCTAGTATATAACCTCATCATCCTTTTACTTAAATAAGAGTTCATCACCAGCAATTCAGGCCAACAGTTTCCTGAAAGTTAGAAGAGTATTTCAATATACGAACTGTACTTGTAAATCACTACATAGTATAAAATAAAGTCGCTTCCCGCTGTCTGTCCCTATGTATGCTTAGATCTTTAAAACTACCCAACAGATTTTGATGTAGTTTTTTTTAATAGATAGAGTAATTCAAAAGGAAGGTTTATATGTATAATACATGCATAATATAGTAGAGGAACACTGATCACCGCATCAAAATCCGTTGCGGAGTTTTAAAGTTCTAAGCATACATAGAGACAGACAGACAGACAGCGGGAAGCGACTTTGTTTTATACTATGTAGTGATAGTGATCAGCATTGCACCCGTGCGAAGCCGGGTCGGGTCGCTAGTAGAATATAAATTCAAGAGACATTCCTCGCTTCTCGTAAAAACTCGTAACTAGTGAGTCGCACTGGGAAATCTCGAACTATCTCCGATAACTGCTGGGATCCTAGCCGCTGGGTGTAAATAATGAAGCATGGCCGCCGCGGGGCTCAATTAATATTGACTGGTGGGCCCCTGGAGGATGCGCTGCGTATCGTCTACCTTTGTAATGGTGGAAAAATGTGTGGATGATACCTACTCGGTTCCTATAATATAGCGGAGCGTTATGATCACTAATCGTTGGCTTAGTAATGGTATAGGTAGATACTTTTTCTATTCACTACAGAAAATAATGATCATATAATCTTGACATATGATGTCACCTACCATAGTCATATCTTAAATATGGTATGTGAAATGCTCATAGCTAAATTCCAAGACTTGTCTCGTCATTTATCCACATACCACCACCAGTTCAGCGTTTTCATTGAACCGATATGAAACACAGCATGCTGCATATAAATAATGTGTGTAGTGGTAGTACTTCACCGGAGACCATTTTAGGGTCCTGCACCCTGGCGTGCGATTCTGTAACCATATCACCGTGAAAACTTGGGTGAAGTGAGCGTGGAGTGAGCTGTCATTAGGGATTAACACTATTGACACTGCTCACTTCAAGCTCACTTCACTTATGATTTCACGGTGAGATTTTTACAGAATCGACCGGCAGTACCTCAAAAAAAAAAAAGGAGCCCTTGTAGGATCACTTCGTAGTCCATCCGCCCGTCAGTCTGTCAATACCCTTTTTCTTATCAAACACGTCTGCGGTCCTTTGGAGCTATAAGAAAAATCAAACTTCTAAGTCAACGCAATAAAATATACGATCATTTATGCGACATATTTTGATAATCGCAAATAAATAAAAACCCACTATAGGATTAGGTGTGTTGTGCATACCGATATAATATATGGTATAATTCCATGTAAGATTTAGCTCTTTACCTGAAATCCTTAGCCATTGTCTTCCAACTGCGTTCTTGTGGAGATCTCTTAACTGTCCGAGTATCAAACTAACCAACTGTAATATTAACATTATGTATGTCATGTCGACTAGAGTGCTAAGATACGAGTATCTGCGACGCTTCGGTGGCACTCGCTGTAAATTGACCTGTAACGAGACGCCAATTTAACACCCACGTGTTTCTCTTTCCCATGTTGTATGTCGTAGTCAGTTTATAACTACTCAATCTGATAAAGGTTCTTGATAGTAAAGATGTCGGTAAGTGCCTTCCTTATATAAAACCATCCATTTGCGTGTCGGATCACGCACAATGAAAGGTTCCGTAGTTTTGATGAATTTATCCTAAGAACAAACTTAACTTTTTAGTTAAAAAATGTTTTCTCATACTTCGAAATACGTCACGGTCCAACTGCAAATGTAAGTTTGTAGTCGCTAAATATATATTTTTTTGTGATAAAACTACAAAGTAACCTTGTGTTTCCTTTACTTGTGCTGTGAGCTTGCTTTCAGCCAAATTTCATGACTCTAGGTCAACGGGAAATACCCTATTATAGGCTTTGATTTATATGCGAGTATAAAAAATATGTCGCTTAACCCTTAAATGCATAATATTGCCATTTGGCAACAAAGTACGTCATTTAATTTTTTTAAGATTGTGATAGCTGTGAGTTTCTGAACGCACCTCTTTTTGTCAAAACAATATATATGCTCTATGAATATTAATATTATTGTATAATTATTATATATTTATTATCTAAATTCTATAGAAAAATACCTATACAATAGCATTTTTTGCAATACGATAAAATAAATCATGCATTTAAGGGTTAAATGGTCGTACTTTTTTACTGCATTGACTTAAAGCTCGATTTCTTTAGAATTCTAAGCGACTGTATTCCTACGAATTGATATCAATTTCAACTTGATACCTCCACGGGTTTTAGAGAAAAAGAGTCTTGCCAGACAGACAGACGGGCGGACGGACAGATAACGAAGTGATCCAATAAGGATTCCGTTTTTTTTTTCGAGGTACGGAACCCTAAAAATGGTTAATTTGTCAGCCAACCGCATTGGTAGAAAAAGGCATGGCTATGAATCAACGTATAGGTATGCTACCCACAGCTAGGCTCTAGTTCTCGAGATAAAGTCGCACTAATGGCGTCTGCTCGTCTAATTAGTCGCACTTGGCGCCTCATCAGCGGCTTCACATCGCGTATTATTTGCGCGCCTCACGAGCGCAAGTCACCTTGCACGAACAAATTGATACTTCAGTTCTGTTTATTGTGTTAAGAGAGGAGATTGTATGCTTGTTCGAACGATGTCTATGCATTTATGTACGGTATTTCAATGATAAATTCATTGAAATACCGTATACACATACCGAATACACATTGTTACGTCTGAAGCTCCCGAAGGTTTGCGCAGGGGGTCAAGAGCACCCTTTTTGCTAGTTATGTTTATCTAAGTCCCACTTAATGGGCTATTATGATATTATATAATTAGAAACTAAGAAACCGTTGCGAGTAATTTGAGCCAGTAGATAAGTGAAAGTTGGCGGTATTTACTTCTACAGGAGAACCTGTGCCTTTCTCACCAAGCGGTACGACAGAAGTTTCTGGAAACTGCTTAGGATTTTGAATATAGAGTTCCTAAGATGCTCCTTCATCAGAATGAAAGAATCCTCCAAGAAAACCATCCATTTTATAGATATAAGCATTTAGAATTAGGTATTGGGTATGTAGTTCTTGTGTTATTTATATCGTTTCGTATACTGCACCGGTTGATGTCATCACGTCAGCGCCGGTTGTCGTTGGAAACCAGTCGTAGCATTATGCTGAGCGATGGTCGTTTTGCTTGGATGTGTTCTTTTTGTGATTGTGTTCTTTTGTGTGTCATGTTTACCGCAAATAAACGTATTTTCTTTGTAAACCAAATAGTAAATACTTAAACTGCATAAACTTGAATTCCTAATCCTAATCTATTTTGATAAACTAATAAATTATAAATGCGAAAATGAGTTTGTCTGTTTGTTTGTTACGCTTTCATGCTAAAAGAGTTGAACGGATTTGGCACATGTAAACGACCGTGACTTGGGTAAGAACATAGGCTATTTTTCATCCTGGATTGCAGACGAAGTCACGGGCAACAACTAGTTAATGTTATAAATATTAAAATAAATATCATGCAAACCCTGTGTTACCTCACATTCCAAAGCTCAAAGGGTACATTGTACACGTGTTACGACCTACCTCGTTCAATTGAAACGGGCCGAACTACTACCAATTAGTCACGTCTCCTAATTATTTTAATGTAAACCGTATAACCAAGGTTTACATTTAAATTTGCCTGAGGTCTGTCTCCTAATAGGGCTTGTGGCTAACAAGAAAACCTCGCGAGGTGTCCCTCACCGATTTAGTTGCGGCTTTACTATAATAATCTACATGAAAATGATGAGATACGTATTTTTTCTTTTTTGCTAACAAACGTTTTAAAGGGATGAAAATCACCCTCAAAGTTCGTACCCCAAAATGATGGTTTGCAGTTTTCACATATTTGTAACTAGCGACTCGCCCCGGCTTCGCACGGGTGCAATGCTGATCACTATCACTACATAGTATAAAACAAAGTCGCTTCCCGCTGTCTGTCTGTCTCTATGTATGCTTAGAACTTTAAAAATAAGCAACGGATTTTGATGCGGTTTTGTTTAATAGATAGAGTGATTCAAGAGGAAGGTTTATATGCATATAATACATGCATAATATAGTAGATAAACACTGATAATTTTAGAGCCATTATTTCTCTTAAAAAGTATAGGATAAAAATGGTTATTGTGGGTTATCCCTAATAGATAGACATATGCCATCGCGGACTTTTTTGTAGACCTTTTTAAGGTTTACAATACTGTAGTACATTATTTTGATATATCTCGTAGGGTTAAGCCAGCGTTTGCAATGTAAGCGCAAAAAAATGTGTTTATTTACGACATCCCATTAGAAACCTCTAAAATGATCAGTGTTTTTCTACTATATTATACATGTATTATACATACAAACCTTCCTCTTGAACTACTCTATCTATTAAAAAAAACAGCATCAAAATCCGTTGCGTAGTTTTAAAGATTTAAGCATACATAGGGACAGACAGCGGGAAGCGACTGTTTTATACTATGTAGTGATATTTTTTTTCCAAAATGACTTAACCATTAAAAAGAGCATAAAAAATTATGAAAAATACCTTTATTCACATATTTATAGGAATTGTGGATATACAATTTTTTGTTTATTAAAAATAACAAAACAATCATAACTCAAAAACTATTTATTTAATTTTTAATAGGACCAATTTTAAGTCTTATAAATATGTGAATAAAGGTTTCTTTTTCATGTTTCATAATTTTTTATGCTCTTTTTTGGTGTGATGGATGGCTTTAGTTTAATATGGAATTAACGTTCATAGGTAATAGCGAATTACGTAATGAAGGGGAATTACATGAGTTATACTATTATAGTATTGTATTGTGATAGTTTTTTTTATGTACCTATTACTTTATAAGTATTTTAATGTTTGTAGTAGTATGTATTGTATTTTATATGGGCCCTAGTTGCCTGAAATAAAGGAATAAATAAACAGGGGTCGACCGGTCAGGTTAAGCTATGCTTGCCGCGATTGTTCCATGGATGGGTGACCATCTTTAGATATTAAAACCCCTCGGTGCCTCGGGAAGTACGTTAAGCCATTGGTCCCGGCTGTCATTCGTGGATCTTTGACATTCGTTACGGATCTTCAGACGCCCGAAAATCTGGCAACCAGTCTTACCAAGGGGAATCGTATTACCCAATAAGTGGGTTGTGGAAGTCAGATAGATAGTCGCTCCATGTAAATTACTGGTATTCAGCTGCATCCGGTTAGACTAAAAGTCGACCCCAAAATAGTTGGGAAAAGGCTAGGCAGATTATGAGAAAATTGCGAATTCTGTGCAGCCAAACTAAAATTAAAATTACCAAATGACTAAATGCGTTTAACGCTAAATACAATTAAAACATCTTTTTGCTTATTCCTGAATGAGCCTGCTCTTGACCTCGATCACGCCTGGTCTATGATGCTATGATCTGGAGATGCCTAGAGCTGTCCACTCTTGCTTTGAAGGCAGATGGGTTAAATGTGGAAGAGAACACAGACATTCTCTCCCTGTCATCCACAAACGATTGAAGAAAAACGCTAAACATGTTTAGTAATGTGTGGTGCAATTGGGCCTTAATAAGCATTTCCACATGCTTCTAAATATACAAAATCAATCCAATAACCTCGTAAATTCATTCCCCCACATTCCAGCCCGCAAAAAGCGCGTCTCTCTGAAAGGTCAATGCGGCCCGGCACGCCCATAAACCCATAAAAATGCTCTCAAACGCCTGTCAAATAAGCCGCTGTATCTTTGCAGCGAATTTCGTAAGCAGAAACAATATTAACCGGGGCTCCAGTTTAATTTCCATAAGAAAATAAAAATGTCCGTTATTTGTCTTTGGCGAGACGGGGATCTTGGTTCTTGTGGGGTAAGTACTGGAGGTTGTAGATCTGTTTTAAGGCGAGTATAAGATGAGAAAAATATGACTGAACTGACAGCATCCACGATATGCCAGATCGTAGATGGAACGAAGAAATCGATGATAGTGAAAATAAACTGTATACCCATACAGCTGAACTTATTTACAGGACTTTTAGAGGGAAGTAATAATTCAACATAGCATGAGGAATAATTGTGATAAGTCATGTTGCTTTTTGCCAGTTTTTTTATACCATAACGTCATGCTGAATAGTAATATAAGCAAACCAATATAGGCCACCTTGAATTTCAAATTAAAGTAAGTGCTGGTGGCATAAAAGACTCTACTCAAGTAGATAAGTAACATGTTATAAACTCTAATCACCAATGAGTAGCCAAAATGTCACAGTACTAGTATTTTAATGGCGGCTCGTACAAGACGTAACCAATCACAACCTAATTAAGAAACCGTTAGTAAGTATGCTTACCGCCGACAGCATGCCACTCGTGCATTTGAGTACCGTACTGAATTACACGAGCGACACGTGTTGACGGTTGCAGTTGCCTCTGTCGTCGACGCGTGTCATTCGTGTGTTTGTACACTAAGTCGTGACGCACACGCGCCGACAGCAACTCGTCTCAAACTCACCACGTTGGTAGTGGTCGAAGTCCATAATCCTTAACTTATTATTTCTCATTTGCATTCCCGTAGAGACGTGATTTCAGCAAGAATTTTAGCAAAAGGTGTTATTGTTTGTCAGCAGTCTTTAAGACTATGTTTAATCCTGTCTACGCTTTTAGCTCTTAAAATTTCTTCAGTTAGTTCCCTCATTTTGTTGAAAAAGGAGATTTTTCTCTATCCTTAGGTGTATAGGGCACTTAGGAATGGGTAGCAACGTCCATCTATCTGCTGGAAACTGCGTTTAAATTTTCTTGGACCATTTCTAGTGTATCCAAAAATGTATGATCATCCCTTATTGGGAGCAAGTATGCTTAACATAGCTTTAAGCAATACACTTTACTCTATCTTTACAGATAGATATAATAAACATACAACAATAAGACTCCAAAGACAAAGTTTCAAAGTATTGAAAGTGCCAGAAGTTTATCTATACAGAGTAAGGCGAAATAAAGGTTCAAAGATGCTTACTGGGAAGGAGCCCTAAATGACATTTCCAGAATATTCGCGGGCGTATAACATGCAAAAGTAATTTTCTGGTTTAATTCGTTTAGTAAATATAGAGCTACTAACAGGAACAACATGTTTCATCACCTCTTAAAAAGTTCTAGTTATTTGGTAGTTAAGTAGTTCAAACATTGGTCCTAGGTAACGAATTTTTTTTTCTACAGGTTCTATAAATCTACTTAAAATAAACAGTTTTTCACACTCGGAGCGATTCCCCAGAAATCTGAACCCCTCCAATTTTTTGACCGTTTAGGGTTAATAATGAAGACTGTGCAATGATTAAACAAATGTTTGAGAGAGCTTAATTTTTATTGCACCGAAGTTTATTTGCATCGTGTTGGCTAAGTACTTACTGCGCAGGTCTTGCTCACGGGGAAACGTAGAAGCTTATGGGCCGTCAATGATATTGCGTGAAAATAATGGATCGTTTGAGTGTAAGGGCTGATTCAATCATGTTGCGCTAACTTAATGCAGGTGTAGGGACCGCCTAACGATTCGGGCTCAAGTGTTCGCGGAACAAAACTAACGATGAAATAATTAAAAACAAAATATTGATCAATTAAATTTATTATTTAATCAAGAAGAACACAAGAATCTACCATTCTAACAAAATTAGCTGGACAGGGGTCCACCCCAAGTGCGGAATTAGAACTAATCCAACTGTCTTCTGAGTAATCCGTCGCTCCCGTGTCCTCTGCACTAGATGGGTAGCACATAGCGACACTTAGGAAACAAACTAAAATAGCTAAGTAAACCTTCATTGCAACTATATTTGACTTATCTCTGGACCAGTATAGGAAGGAATAGATTGATAGTGGTAGTGTATGCAGTTTATATTCACACTTTAGAGAAGTTACAATGTTTATTCTAGGCCCAGCACGTGTCACTTCTGCAACAAAACGACATTTAAAATTAAGTACTAAAATGAGAGTGTTTATGCAAAACTGTGTCATTATTTAGTTCATAAATACATCACAATTACTTCATGTAATAGTTGATGAACAAACTTAATATCTATATACGAGGTTTATCTTTAATTTATAAGATAAACTAGTTCCGCCCGCGACTGTTTCCGCGTGAAATTTCTTGTTCCCCATACCCACCCCGTCGCATCGCATCGCCCGTCCGCGCTATTAGTTCGTTTTTGCTTAGAGTTTATTCTGACTTTTGTTCTTTTTGCTCGGCTTCTAAGGGTCCTAGCGTGATGTTAAACTAGCCAATAGCCTTCCTCAAGAATTGCGGTATCAAATGCAAAAAGAGATTCAGAGATTAGCGCGTTAAAATAAACAAAAAACGAACAAAGCCTTCATCTTTATTATTAATTATAAGTATTAATATATTTTAGAAGATAGAAAGACCATTGTATAAGAAATATAAATGATTAACTTTGCGATGTAATCGGCTGCAATACATTTATTTTCAATTCTGACAAAATCAGCAGGATATGAGTCTATCTGAATCAAGGAAACAAGAGTCCACTGCTCTTCTGGGTAATCCGTCGCTCCAGTGTCTCTGGCACTGGATGGGTAGCACATAGTGACATTTAGGATACAAAAAATAGTAGCTAAGTAAACCTTCATTGTCACTGCTGTAAATTTTTCTCTGTGTGCTATATGACGGAACAGCTTGATGACAGTGGTTTATGCAGTTTATATTCATACTTTAGATATGTAACAATATTTTTTTATTCTCGGCACGTGTCAGTTTCACGACAAATCGTCCATTAAAATTAACTACTAAAATGAGAGCGTTTATGTAAAACTGTGTCATTATTTAGTTTATAAATAAATCATAATAACTTGATGTGTTAGTTGAGGAACCAGCTTAGTGTGAAGTGTATCCTTTACAAAACAAATGTCGATTTACCGTATATACCTTCCGCATATTAATTCCCATGCAACCTATTTACCTTCTGCTCTGAGCATTTTAATATGTATTTTCCATACCTTGAGAATGTGCAAGTCATGTCGTGCTTCTCACTTCTATTTTGTAAATTCCGTACTGATTGTGACAAACACACACCACCTCCATTAGCGCACCAGTACACCTCGTTTTGCTTATAAATGCTTTGGTGTCACAATCAGCGGAGATGACTACAGGCCATCTGACGACACGCTGGACGTTATTTCCAGGGTCCAAAGTTCCAGCTAATCACGATCTCCAAGGGTTCTATCCGAATCTATCGTTGGCACTCGAACACAGAGCGACGGGTCATCTTCCGGAAAACCCATTTACTATCGAGCTCCGCGCCGGGTACTTATTTTACCCACATGACCGCGTCGAGCATAACGGGTCTGGCGAGAACATCCGCCGACCGGCACCTTGCCTGGCGTCTGCAGCGTGGCACACCGCTACGGTCGTCGCTACACCAAGCTCAGCCAGAAGAGTACTGTGCTACCCCCAAGAGAATCTAAAGAGACCTTGTTACCATAAACCTACCTACCCCCTAATCTCATTTTTTATAGTATACCTATATATTTTATGTTTACACTTTACGTGGCTATTATTTATCTCCCCACGTAAACCTCACACGTCACATTGGCCATCGATTTAAGGTATATGGACCATTAAATAATAAAAAAAAAACTACATTCAACTCATGATTTAATCAACTGGAATACAATTCTGACAAAATCGATAGGATATGGGTCTCCCTGAATCGCGGAAATATAAGGAGTCTAATATTCTTCTGGGTAATCTGTCACTTCTTCATCTTTTGCACTGGATGGGTAGCACATAGCGACACTTACGACACAAACTAACATTGTAGCTACGTAGAACTTCACGGTACCAGCCCTTGACTGTGTCTCCTGTGAGGTTATGGCGGAACAGCTTAATGAAATTGGATTGTGAAGTTTATATACAGGCAGGGACTTCGACGCGCAAACTGTAACCATTAATTTAGCACATGATTGTAGGCCCCCAAAAGTAGACATTTTTCGTAGGATATCAAAAAAAAAAAAATTGCTGTTGTACACACAATGTACACGGTCAAAAAGTAACGAACAGCAAAAATTTTTTTTTAAATTACCGATGAAAAATTTCAACGCAGGGGAATCAGAATTATGTACTGAATCCGTAGTAAGAGGTTGCGCGGCGATGTCCCTGCAGCCCTGTATTTAAGTCATTGTAAGTATTTGTTGAAAATTTCACTGAGGTACGAGTAGTGAAATTTTCAACAATATTTATACTTTTCATATATTGAAACATCAGTTTAGCATAAAAAAAAACTGCAATTACTCGTAAATTCTAAAGAATAAGTGTTATGAAAAACTGTTGAATAAAACTTTGTGTGTGCAATAACGAAATGAAGCCTAATGCTTTAATAAATGACTCTTGTGTTAAATCTCTTCAAAATTGGTCGACTGAAGTGAGAACAACGCAGCAGTTCAAAACACTTGACCAAATCAATAGGGTTTCGGAAATCTAGGATGTGAAAGTAGATAAGTTATCATAAAATGTGTTGTAAAAAAATAAAAAAAGTGTCACAAAACAAGTTTAATCAGCAGGTACACACGCATTGTGCATTCTAACAGTATTCGCTGGACAAAGGTTCACACCCAACGCCATAAGAGAATTAAAATAATTTACTGCTTTTTTTGTTATATTCGGCTGCAGCGTATCTATATGCCATATTACCTATATTATTATCCACGATAACTTGAGCACCCATTACATTAATTATGAAAACACAAACTAGTAATGTAGCGAAGAACTTCATTTGACTGCTTTCAGGTGTTAGTTTGCAGTAGAATGGTTTGTTGTTGCTTGTAGATAGCATTTTTTATTAGTTGTTCTGGCTCTGGTACAGTCATAAGCAAAGCTCTGGTGCCTTTTTTTTTAGTTTTAGTTTGGCTTAAAAATTTTTGGTTATTCATTAGTTACTTTTCATTACTAAATTTTTAACTTATTTTTACTTTTACACAGGCTAGAACGCATCGGCATAAGAGGACCCGCTCTTGAGCTTTTTAAATCTTACCTCAGCAACCGCAAACAAATGGTTAAAATTGCTACGTACACCAGCTCTGAGTCAACCGTCACTTTCGGCGTCGGCCAGGGCAGTGTTCTTGGGCCGACCTTGTTCCTTGTTTACATTAATAGCCTCTGCAACATGAAGATTGATGGCGGGCTCATTTTTTCGTATGTTGACGATACTGCCATTGTCTTTACTGCTAAGACTTGGGCTGATGTTACAAGGTTGGCCGAACGTGGCCTTTCGAAGGTAGCAGCCTGGCTAAACCATAGTCTCCTCACGCTAAATACTTCCAAATCCAATTATATCTGCTTTACTAAGTATAATAACTCGCAACCGTCCCGGGATTTCCAAATAAAAATCCACAATTGTCCAAACCCCGGCACCTCCGACTGCCTCCGAATGCCTAAAACTTGACCGGGTACAACATATTAAATATCTAGGTGTTATGGTTGACCAGCGTTTGTCTTGGCACATGCACACTGAACTTATAACGAAAAGAGTTAGAAAGTTGATATGGACCTTGAAAACTCTGCGACATGCGGCTTCGCAGCAACTTCTGAAGCAAGTATACGTATCGTTGGCCCAGTCTATTCTCATGTACTGTCTGCCTTGCTGGGGAGGGACAGCAAAAATAAAGTTTTTGGAGCTTGAGAGGGCGCAGAGAACCTTACTTAAAGTCATGTTCTTTAAACCCTACAGATATCCCACCCAAAGCCTCTACCAATTGTCAGATCTTCTGTCTGTAAGAAAGCTTTATTTGCTTCAACTTATTCTACGAAAACACACAACCCTTCCGTACGATCCCTCTAAGCCTAAAAGCAGAAGGAGCTACTTAGTCGCTCCAACTACACACAAGACAAAATTGTTTACCAACGCGTTGGAAGACGTCTTCAAGACGCTGGACTGGACTGGACAGGGGATCAACGTGAACGGCGAGTACATCTCACATCTTCGATTTGCCGATGACATCGTCATAATGGCAGAGACGCTGGAACAGCTAGACCGAATGCTGCACAGCCTAAATGGAGCCTCCCGGCGGGTTGGCCTCGGCATGAATTTGGACAAGACAAAAGTCATATACAATTCGCACGTCTTGCCGAGTCCAATCCACATCGAAGGGTCGCTTCTTGAAGTTGTGAAGGACTATGTCTACCTAGGGCAAGTCATCCAGCTCGGTAGACACAACTTTGAGAAAGAGGTCGACAGAAGGATCCAGTTGGGTTGGGCAGCATTTGGAAAGCTTCGTCAAGTCTTCTCGTCGCCTATCCCTCAGTGCTTGAAGACTAAGGTCTTCAACCAGTGCGTCCTGCCCGTCATGACATACGGTGCTGAAACGTGGACACTGGCGGTCGGGCTGGTCCACAAATTAAAGGTCGCTCAGCGCGCTATGGAGCGAGCTATGCTCGGAGTTTCTTTGAAGGATAAAATCAGGAATGAAATTATCCGGAAAAGAACCGGAGTAACCGAAATAGCCTGCAGAGTAAGCAAACTGAAGTGGCAGTGGGCTGGCCATGTCTGTCGAAGGGCCGATGGCCGGTGGAGCAGACGAGTCCTGGAGTGGAGACCGCGTATCGGCAAGCGTAGTGAGGACGCCCCCCAGCTAGATGGACGGACGACCTAAAGAAGGTGGCTGGGGTAGACTGGATGCGGAAGGCAGAGGACAGGGTGTTGTGGCGCAGTCTGGGAGAGGCCTATGTCCAGCAGTGGACTGCGATAGGCTGAGTTGATTGATTGAGTCGCTCCAACTGTTAAGGTTAGATCTGTTTTCGCTAAAAGACAATACCCAAGGCAATCATCTCACTTATACAATTTGTTGAATAAAGAAATATGTATGTATTCCATGAAGTACCGGGATTGTAAAAAAGTGGTAACCGATTGGCTTAAAACTAAATCCTATGAAGAAATTGAGTCTATTGTATCTACTTTACAATAGCCAAAGTGGTTACAATCGGGTCGTTTACTGTATGGTTAGTGAAAGAAGACTTATTTCGCTTCTTTCGATCCCAAGACATCGTCGTAGGGCTAGCCATACAACCAACAACCTACAATTTAACGTACGCTTATACCTACCTACCTATACTAGCATCGCCTTCCGGTTTCACCCGCATAACGCAAAATAGGCACACTTTTGTATTCAATGCAAGCCAGGATATTCATTTACGATGAATGAGCTAAACATCGCTTATTATATTACTCACACACCATACAACCCCACTACTCACCCTTACACCCACACCCATGCTCACTCACTTACACACTAACATACCCACTTGTGACACACACATCACACGTATTTGCGCGATTTGGCCTTCTTCCTGGACATCGTTCATTCTTTTGCAGTTCGTTTGTATAATGTTATTTACCGCTTTTATCTTTATTTTCATTATTAGTCTTGCATGTCAATTGCATACATCTACGTCTGTCTACATTTCAATTGCATAGTAACTAATGATAAGTGGAAGTGCGGAGACTCCTAGCACAAGCAATTCCTTGCTTAAAAGGAGATCTCCAAAAATATGTATCTAAATGCCCATTGTAATTGAAATATTATTATTATTATTTTTTTTTTTTTCGCAAATGGGGGTGGGTTGATAAGGGCCAATTTTCGCCTATCAGCCACTTGATGTGACATAAATATTTGATTTAATAGTGCACCTCATAACAAACATGAAAATCAATTATTTTCAATAAAAATTCTGCAATTCATGGTATAAATAAAATAAATAATTACGTAGGTATTACGAACATTTATTAATATAAACATTACTGTTATTCGTTTTAACATGAAAAATAAATTGTAATCAGAACACTAAATGCAAGAATAAGATGAAAGGAGTTTATTACTACCATTATTTCAATATAGCTTCAACGACCGACCTGATTTTGGTCACAAGACGCGTCTTGTTAGCTTCCTCTGTTGAAAACTGTTGCTGCTTATTTAGGAACCTAGGCATTTCAGCTACGAGACCCATTTCTTCTAGGAGTTCCAAACAATCGGAAGCCTCTATCAACAATCATTACATCGTTTGGATTCAGCCACTCTCTAATATTGTGTACATCTTTTTTTAATATTATGTTTGAATATGTTAGCGTCATTGTTTTTTTAATCGGCCAAATAAGGTCCGAAGACGTTTAAAATATAACCTCTTCAGGTTACATTTTAAACGTCTAAAATGTAACCTGAAGACCTGTCCTGTAAGACGTTTAAAATGTAACCTCTTCAGGTTACATTTTAAACGTCTTCGGACCTTACTTGGCCGATGACGCTAACATACTCAAACATAATATTAAAAAAAGATGACCTAAGACCTTTGGTTAAACCTATGATGCTATGTCACTACTTCTAGTGACATAGCATCATAGGTTTAACCAAAGGTCTTAGGTACTTTGTGTAATGAATAGGATCGTCTCTGAAAGGAGTAGTTTGCACTCTTCTGTGTACATAAATGTACGTGCTGAGTGCAATGAGTATCACTGCATCATCTTCATTGTTGGGAATAAATAATCGTCTTGCTAAAGGCCTCGTATATTGTTCAATAGAACAGAACACGTAACGAAAACCCATGTGGTTTTCGTTACGTGTTCTGTTCCAAGTTGTAATGGCACAAAGTTTTCTAAGTGTCGATATAATTTTTCTATTAGTACATAATTATATGAAAATAGTACTCATTAACAAGCTCATAAAGTAGTATCATTGTGAGTCAACATTAATATGGTTCATGAAACGCTTCTTTAATAAAATATTATTCAAAGATAATAAAAACGACAAAAATATACAAAAAAGGCGAAACACTCTATCTTTGGACAATAATATCTGTAACTTACTGCAATATTTATCACATAAATCTCATAGAATAAAAAAATATATATGTTCAACTATACAAATGAATTTAAAAATAGTCAGAAGCCGAAACTTTTTTTTTCGAGTGTGTGATGGGCGAAAAATGGGCCTTATCAACCCACGTCCTTTGACAGTTTCGGGTAGCTTGATGTGTTGGCGTCTGTATATTAATTTAATCTTCTACTTCACAATTTCCATTGATACCCCTTTCACTATTGGGACAGTGGTCCCCCGAAAAGCCTAAATTTGCTGGTTTAAGTAGGTCTCCTGGTCGTTTAAACTCTGTCTGGTCGAATTCTATTCCTTCTATCTGTTCTACCCACACTTGTACTTTTCCACGTGTAAGTGATTTTCCAAAATTTCCATCAGTAGCCTCTGGAAGTTGAAATCCTTCACCATTTTCCTCCAGTTCCGTCACCTGCACATGGTCTACCGTTATTTTGAGCCCGCCGGGGTACACCACATAGTAAGAATAAGAATGCGTTAGATCGAACACTACGACACAAACTAAAACTATCGTCAAGTATCTCATATTGTCTGCTAATTGTGTCACTGTGACATATTTGATGATGAATGCTGCATTTTATACTTTTTATCGATGGAACGTAAACGTACAAGGTTTTTATAAGAAACTAGATTTTGAAGGTCGCTTCTTTGTATTTTTGAATAGGTATGTTGAATTTAAATTCTTTGTGCCTTGTTTGGGATGTTAAAGGTTAGTTTTGTATGTATGTACCAGCACAGTTAACGAATGTCCGCACCACAATAGCAAAATTAACCTAACCAGTGTAAGTTTTTCTAACAGCTATCAACTATTGAGTGTCTCGTTGGCCTTGCGTCGCACGTGCAACTGCTGAGCACGAGGTCCCAGGTTTCAATCCCGGGTTTGGGTAAATAAAGTTAGGTTTTTAATTAGGCGGTGAAACAGATAATATACGATTCACAGTAAGGATCACAAATACAACGACCGTAAGCGTACGGCAGGTGGAGAAAAAAAAAAAAAACGAAAAATGTTTGTGTAATTGATTTAATGTTCATTTTGGCAAAGCCCACCGATATCTCTTGTACCACTGGTGGGGCAAAAGTCCCCCGAAAGTCCTCCAGTACTTCCGCCACTTTGCTGAGTATCATCAAAAGTTCCACCCAGACCATCAGTTACTTCTACAACATGTACCTTGTGCACCCACACCTGTAATCTTGTGCCATGATTCCTTGGCAGTGTCGTTTGGTGATGGTCTACAAATGGTAGGTTTCATAATGCCTATAAGTAGGAGGAAAAGGTTGAACCTCCTCACCGTATTCATTCACCTCCATCACCTTCACTTTCTGTGCCCACACTTGTGCACCACTGGGTACCTCACATATCAATAATACGTCACATTTTTCGCTACAACACAAACTAATACTATTGTCGAGTATTTAATGATGTCTGCTTTCCGTGTCACTATGGGATATTTGATCATGAATGCCGCATTTTAAAGTTTTGTCTCTAGGGAACGCACAAATACAAGGTTTCTCTTTATGATTAAGAAACTGGATATTGAATTTCGCTTCTTCTTTGTGTTTTTGAATATGTTTATATTATTTGCGCCTTGTTTGGTATGTTAACTTTAGTAAGGTTAGTTTTGCAGACGGCCGCCGTGTTCATGATGCGTCATCAAAGTCACGCAGAACCGGTATGTATTAGCAAAATTTACTAATATTGTTAAGGACACGACCACGACAAAAAAATTAACCTACGCAGCGTACGTTTTTCTGACAGCTCTGAACTATTGTCTCGTTGGCCTCGCAGTTCCTTATTTAGTTAATACTGCAGTTAATTATTTCAACTCGACTGTTTCTGGTGCTACAATGATATATTTGATGGCGAGTATGACCTTTATAGATTTTTTTTTATCAATGAAACGCACACATAAACAGTTAATCAACCTTACTGGCACAGTAAATATACAGTAAAACATCTTCATACAAACGTGCCGCTCTCGGTTTGAATGTGTGCGTGCGCGCCGCGCGCCATGTCGGCACGCGATTTCACGCACACGCTAACATAATATATGGGGGAATAAGGTGGCGGCAGTGCGGGCTGTGCAGCACGACTGTGAGCACGCGCGTACGCTACATGACCGCTTGCGTTCGTCAACTCTCGCCGGCGGCGGCCACTTACTCGTAAATTACGAGTATCATGACTTCAAAAAGGGGAAAAAAATATTGTAGTGTTTTCGGGTGCCTCAATAATGATTTCGCAAACCCGGACTTATCATTCTTCATACTTCCTACTCAGCCAGAAATGTAAGTACCTACTTATACTTAAATATTATTAGAAAATGTGGTATTGTATTGTTTATTTCACAGTTTATTTGCTTTATTAATAGCGTAGCCGAGTCGCATTTTTCTGAATACTATGTTTAGAGCTAAAGTTTATTTTAAGAAGTCTAGTTTTACTATAAAACAGAGGATTGAGTACGAAACATCGTTTAGGTAAACGTATTTGTCGCGTAGGTATAGTTGTAATAAGGGCAATTTCACAATAATTAATATTGCAAATTAATTGCTTTTGAAATTATTATTTTTTCTATTGTCTGATGTGTTGTTCAATCCAAATATGGTTCCGGTAGTCTGACGATCGACTTATTTAGTCGAATACTTGTGTGTACATCGACTTATTAAGTCGATGCGCGTATCGTCGTCTAAAATGTAAACAAATTTCGTCAAAAATAATTCTATCCCGTTTATACTTGAGCATAGTGTATCCCGTTTATACTTGAGCTTGTTCGAAAATATTAACTAAAAGTAAAAGTGACAACCCTGGGTATCAACGCAAGAGTAGGCTAATAACTCGGCGGGCGGCCTTAGATAACCTACTGTATATTTATTTACTGTGTTACTGGGTTCAATTTGTAAACATATAAAAATACTAGCTTTAGCCCGTGGTTTTGCCCGATTGAACCTCAGAAAAATAACCAATAAAAACCTTCTGCATGAAAAAATACTTACATGTGCCAACTTTCATGGTGATCGGTCAAACGGTGTTGGAGTTTGGCAATCTCATAAACAGAGCGGCAGGGAAATCGAAGCGCAACCTGGGGGCCTAGACTCTAAGTCCTTCAACGAAGATAAGGGCCGGTCCTAAAGTACCCAGTTCAAAACTTTTTAAGGGAACCCTACACCCGATTAGTTAACTTTTTCGGACGGGATAAAACACACACTAGTTCTTAGTCCGGGCCCCAAACTAATCATATGTCCGTAGGTGATACGGAGTAGAAATTGCCCGTAACTTAGGCTGAAACCTCTTAGTAGTGGACCTCGTGTTACCATTTTTTGTCGGTTAAATTATTAAAAAGCCGGCCATGTGCGTGTCGGACCACGCACAATGAAGGGTTCCGTAGTTGGAATGAATTTATCGCAAGAACAAACTTAATATTGCAGTTTAAAATCATTTTCTCCCATACATTGCAACTGCAAATGTAAGTTGGTCGACTATTACTCGTAAACTTGTAAAGCCTACTTAGCTGTGATAGATTTCCTTTTAACTACGTTATATACAAGCTGTAACTTAAATATGGCACAACCTCTTTAGGGGTCATTGTACTCATCATTATGAACAACTTTTAAATGTACAGGAAACAGCAGTTTTTGTGACATAGTCAGAATGTGTTATATCAATCAGTAGAACACAAACCAATACAGAATTCAAGTATTTCATGTTGATTGCTCCGTGTCACTGAGACATTTGATAATTAATCTGTATTATACACTTTTCCATTGATAGAACACATACTTTCAAGTTAGTTTTTAAATTTCTTGTTGTGTGTATCTAGGAATATATGTTTTTATTGCGGTTGTGGGTTTTCCTTCTATTCTTTATTGTATTTAATTTAAATTATGGACGCAACATTTACGATTGTCAAGGTCACATCTACAATAAAAATAGTAATAGGTATGTATCAATATGAATAAGGAATTGGGTTTACGAGTATCTACCGGTTTGTAAATATTAGGCTAACAATTTGGGACATTTTAGTTCAATGCTTGACCTTTCACATGGGCCCCTTAAAGTCTATTTGAAACACAATATTTTGGTTTTATCAGTTTCTATTCAGTTTCTATTTCGAAAAGAGTAAATAAAACAACTTTTATTGATACTATTATTTTAATCGTAAAAAACACACTTTGCATCTATTTTATAAAGTCTTTTGGGACAATCGTCATCCAATAATACTTTCATATCTCCTAGCATTTATTGCGTACCGTTAGAAAAACTTTGTGGTTCTGTGGGCACTTCCGTTACATTTTTATTTAGTACTCACACTTGTTGTTTTCCCTTATGTATCACTTGGCGTATCAGTTGTTTCCCCAAATCTTTCGTCTATAGCTGGATAGTCTACAGAGTTCATGTAAAGTTCATCTTGAGGCTGCACCTCTTCATGATTCGGATGTAAAACCACTTCACCGTTTGCTGTCACCTGTTCACCATGTTCATTCACTTCGATCACTTTGACTTTCTGTGCCCACACTTGTACCCCGCTGGGGTACAGGGTAAAGTATTGACAGTACGCTACCTCTAACACTAGAACACAAACTAGTAACACACACAAGGGTTTCATGTTAACAGTTCTTCCTCAAAGCTTTCAACGAAATAATTTTGGTTAACAGATGCTGCCATTTATATCATTTTGATACTGTGCATTATAAATGGCACGTTAAAACAAAAATCAAAGCCTGCCTTTGTAATTTGCATTTTGGGTTTTTAATGAATTCAAAATGTTTTCGACCAGGAACCGGTACTCAGGTCATCTCCCCCGCAGATGGGAGATAAGCTGAGAGGTTGAACTGAAGATCGCAGGTGTGCTGTGATGCAAGTGGTTCTCGTATTTTAAAATAGCTGTTGCTCGCGACTTCGTCTACGATCGGTTCAGTGGTTTAAAGATAACAGACAGATGGACAGAATCAATTTGGCATCATATTAGTAAGGATGCATGTTATCATATTGCACATGTTTAGCTAAACTATGGTGATGAAGCTGTTATAATTTTCGAAAAGTTCTGCTGTTAAATTGTGTTCTATTCGTATTACACACTGCTAAGGGAGTAAGTTTTAAAATGGGAATGTATGGTCTATGTACACGCAGTAAAATCCATATGGATATTACATAATTATAATTTGAGTACAAAGGTACTATGAGAAATAAAAAAGCAGCAATAACAGCTCCATTTGAGCCACATGACAATTTTGATACGCTTATTCGTCCATTAAACCGAGTCGGACTCATTGTATCATTCGGTGGACGTATGCACATCAGTCGCGTATTTCAAATTCTTAATATACAATAAAACATCTCGAATATCTAAGATATAATGTTATTATACTCAATGCCATAAGGTTGAACACCTTCGCATAACCTTGTGTAGCAAAAAAAGTAACTCCACAGATGAACATGTGATACCTATAACAAAATACAAGTTTTGCTTTTGTTTGGAATCCTCATCTTCATTATAACCATGCGCAGCCTTTTTCCAACTACGACTAGGTATGCTGGTGTCGCCTTCCAGTCTAGCTGGATGCTGTTGAACACCAATATTCCGTGTAACAATACGAAGTACGAGTTGAAATAAAATATTTGTAACAGCTATTTTTTATAATATTTAATGTTGTTAATAATCACTATTTCTGGTCTTTAGGGCACCAGTGGTCCTTCCATTTGCTAATATCTATAGCTGGGATTTTTTCACAAGGCACGGGATAGTTCCTGAAGATTAAATAAATATGTAAATCTAAAGCTCACAGGGAAATCTTTTCTACAAACTCAATGTGCTCTTTTATAATTTCTATCAAGGCGATATTATCGAGGTCATTTACGTCCACGTGACGGCACCATACGGCACGGATACCACAGAGAAGTAAAATGTTTGGAAATATTATATAAAGACGCTTTTCCGTCCATGATAACGTCATAACTGTCACGTATTTCCACTCATTTTATGGCCGTATATTCGTACGTGGACGTCCACGATAATATCGTCCCGTTAGAAATGACAAAAGCGTACATTTGGAGTCTGTCGGACTGATTTAAGAACGAACTTAGGTTTGCAATCACTGAAGGTAGACTCTTAGAGAAATCTATTTGTGCAATTAGGTACTCGTGCAGCCAGCGCAGCCTACAAAAGGCACTGCATAGGATTTTGTTTTAAATATTTTTTCCGGCCTATTTATCTACGACATAATTTTCCATTTTATCGAAACAATTCCCTATCTCACGACCCTCAAGTTTTCCAGCGACTTGATAGATTTATCAGCGAGCACATGTAACAGTAAATAAATGAGGTAGGTGAAGGCAATTTGTTTAGAAGGTCGGTATCGGTATCTACCGCACGTACGCTATAGTAAATATTTTACGTCCGATGGCCAGTATATTAGTTTCCTGCGAAATGTTTAAAGGCTCTTTCTTTTTACTTATTTATTTTACTTTCCTCGACGCGTAACGATTTTTGTTATTGAACAAAAATCGTTACGCCTGGAGGAAAGTGCCAAACAAATATGTTTAGCACTTTCCTCCAGGGGTAAATCTCCAGGTGTAAATGATCGAATACAGGTGTAGATGTTTAGTACTTTTTTACCTATTCGATCCTTTAAGAGGTCTCGTGACTCGTCAGGCTATGTTAACTGTCGACACCATGCTTTAGTTAGAGCTAATGGTCACCTAACAATTTTGTGATTCTGTTTTTTTGTACGAGGAAATAAAGGGTGAACCTTTAATAAAATCTTAAGTGACATTCTTTGTGTCAATTTATACAACAAAACATAAATCAAGGACTTTTTAGGTCTGTTCTGAGTCCTTACCAAGGTCCTTTCCTGAAGAACGCGTGTGGTTTCAGTTTCAGGTCATCACCGCTGTTAAACAGCACACGAGCAAAACTAGTCTTCCGTACTTCGTTTAGTTGAGCTGTAACATGATTTGAAAACATGAAAGTATGATTAGTATGTAACAGTAAGTTACCCATTATTATTACTATTATAAGTTGTTTAGAGCATGCCACGTGGCAACGCGTCTTGCGGAGCGACGGACGGAATCAGAGGGGCAATTCCCGTATTTTTAAGAACGTTCGCATTTTAATCTCAATGTCAATCTGTAAAAAATACCTGTAATTTTCATATATTTTTTGACAAGATATTGACAGTGATTGTCGCTGAAATGCTTTGGAGACTAGATTTTTAACGTTTTTAATTACGGAACTTGGCCTTCAGGTGAGGCGTGCGCGTGTCGCTTGAAACAATCGGCGTCATAAGTCGCATCGTTCGAGGCCGTGAACGAGGCCTACGGGTATTGATCGGATCAAAAAATGAAGGCTTCTATATTTCATTTTTCTAAATTCGTGAGAAGTTCGCAGCTATTTAATGAGACTTGCTCAATCAGTTGCAAATCAATAAAAATAGTCAGTTGCAAATCAATAAAAATACAAGGCTGTCATGATTTTTACGACGTATGGGCATTTTGATGGTAAATTCTCAATATCATATAACATTATCTTATTTTGATGAACTGTGGCTTATAAAAATATTAATATCGAACCTTTACGACCCTTTCTGGTTTTGTTAGTATTTTGTAGTATCGTGAATGGTTTTGTTTTATGTTGTTTGCCACCAAAAAACATTTCTTATTCTTCTTCAAATACTTACAAATCGTCAAAGCAGCAGGGAAGTCTCAACTTTTAATCCCTCTACACGCCACACCAACATTTTTCACACCACATAATTCAGTTAAAACGTTCAACTTCCCCCCAATTTTCAGTCTCGTAACCCTAGGTAGGCACTAGCGGAAGCGGGAAACCGTCGGTACTTTCCGCCAGGCGTCGGATTTTTCCGTCGAGGTGTCGGATCGAGTTATGAGGACATTGAAAGGAATGTTACACCCATCACGTGTAACTTTGTCGGAGTGAGAATATATTGAATTGGACTGTCCTCTTACCTGTTTTGGTTTTGAATTTTGCCATTCGTTTAGAAATTATACGTATTAAATTTTTGGGACATGAGCTGGACTCCTTCAACAAGAACTCGTCCTTAGCAGCTTCAAACAGAGAGAAGTGGAAAGAGAGTAGGGGGGCCTGTGCCCTGCACTGGGACATCACCGGCTTTTAATAATAATAATAATAATTTTGGAACGTAATTTTCCGGATTACAGCTATGCGGATGAGTTTGACGGCTAAGTGACCAAAAAACAAGAGGATTTTGTATTTATTTGTATAGTTTTTTTTTGGGCCCACCGTATTGTATCGTCTATTAATCATATTATACCCAAAAAAAGTAACCTACTTATCATTTGAAATGATCCATTATTTTAATAAAGTCTAATCGGAACCAAGAAATCGTAATAAAAAGAAAATATTTTGAACGTAAATTTAGTATAGTTTGTGAACAAAAGAATCGGCGCCAATAGCTCTTTTAGTGAATTTTTAGGTTATGATCATATTTCTCAGTATTCCCGTTAGACGAAGCAAAATGATTACTGCCGCTGTAATCTAGAGACCATAAAGAACAAATGAACATGAGTTTCATTAGTAGACTCCATACGTTTTGGTGGGCCTAATCGCCGAACAAACAAAAACTATCTCCAGTTAGTAAATTAAATGACTACATTTCCTTTTGGTGTAAATACTCGTATTATAGTTAGTTACGTTATATATTTTATATGATCATTTAATATAATAATTATATTTTCAGTCGTTTTTATTAATACTATAGGTATTACTATTTTTAACAGGGTATCTTAATAGGGTGCGTAAAAACCAAAACCCCTAATAAAGATAAATAACAACAGTCTAAAATACAACTATAAACTAACGAACGAACATATAAATTAAACTTTTGTAGATACATGCCTAGCGGTAAGTTTTCGAAAATGATTAAATCCTAACTAATATTATAAATGCAAAAGTAAGTTTGTTTGTTTGTTTGCTACCTTTTCACGCCTAACCTACTGAACCGATCATCCTGAAATTTTGCATATACGTTTTCAGGTGTACAGAAACGGACATAGGGCACCTTTCATCCCGTGCTACAGGCTACAGGGAAATAAAACGATGCTTTATTTAAATGTAAATGTAATGTAATGTCTTATACTCATAGGTGAATAAGTGATAATGCTAAGAGGGATGTGTGGTGTTATGCAAATGGATTGAATAAGAAATGAGTGTATGTATGTAGGAAGACTGACAAAAACTAGAAGAAGTGTAGAAATCGGTCAAGTTGTATGATAGCGGCACGCGCGCTAACTGCCCGCCGTTGGCTTTTTCATACTGACATTATGAAATATATTATACGATACACGATTTAATGCTCTTATTTGAATGACAAGTTAATTGCTTGGTTGGAGCGGTGCCGGTATAGTGTGCCATGACCTTTATAGAGGGCAAGAGAATGATGGGGTGAACAAGTGTGGCAACCTAAACAGTTTGGCGGAGATAATTATGTATTCAAAAAATTAAAAGGTCTGTAAATAAAACTTTATTTTAATAAATAAAAAAATACTGAGATTCTTGGACGTACAACCAGTAAAATTTTATTATGAAAATTCTGATTCGGAAATACTATGCCACGGCTGACTTAAAACAATGAATACTGAATATCGTTTGATTCCTATCATCTATGACGTTCACGTCAATCTCATTCATATGAAGGAAGGCCGGATATTGCGCAAGCAGAAGTGACAAAATTTCTGGTTTTCCCGTCACATCCACATTCATAGCTTTTTCCTGAATATTGACGTATTTTATGTGTATTTAGGTCTGTAAGTTCAGACTTATTTGTTTTAATGGTGTTAGATTACTCTCGTAGATTCAGGGAAAATAATTATTTAGCATAAGACTACTAACTTAAATTGCCATTATTAAAATCAGAACTGTCATTCTTTGAAAGTTACGTGAAATGACTTATCACGGCAAACTCGGACGTAGTTTGATAATGTGACAAACAATTAATGCCCCTTGCTTCATAACTAACAGTTACACAATTAAACCTACTGAGCTGAACAGAATAATTAAAACAATCTGCAAGTCAGATTATTTATTTAAACAGTCAAATGCTGCCACATTTTAAAATGCCTTGTGATAGGCTGACTGAAATCACAACCGTCAATAAATCTTCACTTTGAATTAGTTTTTTTTATGTTCGGGCATAACTCCGTCATATATCGACGGATTTGCAAAATTATTTTTTTGTTCGATATAATCTTATTCCGAAATGGTCCCATTTAAATTTCGTAAATATCTGGTGAAGAGTTTCGGAGACAGACAACGGAATTCTTCAATAAATACCAGTAAAACAACTGCGATTGCTATTATCGCTTATGTATGCATTGTTTACGCAATGGCACAACATAACATCACGTCTGGACCCTATAAACGCAGATGCAGTACGCAGATGTGTTCAGTATACCACCGTACCCTACCACATAGCAAGTAGTGTTATATGAATTTGTGTTTGGTAGGTATAACTAAAAAGTGAAAAATAAAAACTTTCTTGTTAAGAAAATCAACCGACTTCCAAACAAAACACTACAAAATAAAAATAAATTTAATTTCGGAAGTCTGTGTCAAAAAACGAAAATGCGGAACCAACGACACCGACTTCCAAAATTAAAGTTATTTTTTCACTTTGTAGTGTTTTTTTTGGAAGTCGGTTGTTTTAAAAAAAAAGTTTTTTGAGAGAAATAAATCGATAGGTACTTAAAGGTTTTTAAAAACCGGTAGCCAATATGCCTAATGATATACATCTCGAGTCCTTTTACAGATATTTTACCTGTGATTTTGCTTCGTTGTCTAAATCACAGTGATCTTTATTCTCATCACAATAAGCTTGCCGTTAGGTTGCTGCTGTCAGAGGTAAAATACCTGTGAACGGATTGTATATTCTTAGTCGCAAAAACACGTAACAGGGTATTATTTCCCTGGCAAATTATTTTCCAAGTAGCTACTTACAACTACCTAAAAGCCTTTCCAACCGCCACCTTGTTTCACAAATCTGCTAAAAACACTTTCAAAAGAAAAACCTAAACCTGCCAAAAACTGTTTCAAAAGAAAAACGTTGGACCCTACAAACAAAACCGCATGTTTTTCAATTCTTTTTTGTTGGAATAGCACGGTTGGTTCCGCACGGGAACGTACGGGATCGTATAGGAACGTGTCGCTACGCATGGTTTGAATCGGGAACATGACACGTCTGGTACAGTCTGCATTGGAATGATGGCTGCTCACATGGACGGCAAAGAGATCCATGTGTGTAAAAATACGGTATTATGTAGGTCAGCACTTTTTATGATGAATGAAATACGCAAAGCTGAATGTGAGCTAGTGTAAGTTGAAGAAAATAAGAAGTACCCAATGTGACCTGGCTTACTTGCACACGAATGGGACGTACGATGTCGGGATGATGGTGCCATTTCACCCATCTTTCACCAAGTCCTAGCAGTGGGCGAACATCTGTGCGGTTTGTGATTTGACATCCATATCTAAGACTGTGAAAGAAGACGGAAAATTAAAACTGGGAAGGTGATTTCGCTTTTTTTTCTCTCTACAAATAATGTTATTATCGACTGGCGCTTACCTCCTTCTCGTGATTATATTTTTCGTTTATTTATGAATGTTTTTTTACTTCCATTTCCACTTTCACCAATATTGTTCTAGCTGACTTCTTTATAGACGTTGTATACAACGTATTGGGTTAATCCCAATGCAAAGGGTGAAGAGTTAAAACCCGAAAATTCCACAGTATTCTTAGGCATAACTTTAGATGCCAAGCTTCAATGGGGCCCCCATATAGATAAATTGTCAAGAAAGCTTAGCTCTGCAGCATACGCCGTTAGGAAAATTCGTGATTTAACTGATTTAGAGACAGCCCGTTTAGTTTACTTTAGTTATTTTCATAGTGTGATGTCATACGGTATTCTGCTGTGGGGAAATGCCGCCGATATTCAGACAATTTTTATTTTACAAAAAAGGGCAATTCGTTCTATTTATAAATTAAGTCCTAGACACTCCCTCAGAGACAAGTTTAAAGAGATTAATATAATGACTGTGCCTTCTCAGTACATTTATGATAATCTTTTGTATGCACATAAAAATATTAATCTGTTTAAAAAATACAGTGATATCCATAACATAAATACTAGGAACAAACACAAATTTGTTGTTCCTACAACAAGGCTCAAGAAAATAGGTGGCTCGTTTAGATGCCAATGTATACGTTTTTATAATAAACTTCCTAGCCACATTCAAGAACTAAGCATTAATAAATTCAAATCTTTTATAAAGTTAAAACTATGCCAGAAAGCCTATTATACTGTAAAAGACTATATTGAGGACAAAAAAGCTTGGGATTGAGCTGCTCCAATAGGTCTAGACAGTGAATGTTGTTTATTTTTTTATTTTTTGCTGACTTACACTTTTGTTTTTTCTCTTTCTAAATATCTATTTATATACAGAATGACATGAACATTTACTGTTTGAAGTCTTATATTATTTTAATTATTGTGAATGTGATGACTATGTGGGTTTCCGTTTTAATCATGGTCTGGCACTTTGAGCGGTCTATGCGGTCTACACAAATGTCCTGTCCTTGGTATTACTCGTCGAATCGTTGAGCTCCTTAAGTTCTGAGTTGAGCTGCACGGTTACTGACGAATGCGTGCACTGACTGCACAGGTCCACTCAATCTGTGTGGTTCTTTCCTCAAAAGACCACTTCAGACACAAATCTACATAGTCCTCAAAGATCAAAGATTATGTCCGGATTTTTATGTACACATTGACATTGATGAATTTTATATAAACAATGACATGGATATTTACTTTGTAAAGTATCTTATTTTTTATTATTATTATTATTGTGAGTGTGAAGACTATGTGGGTCATTTCTTTTTTCTGTTTTCCTTCTTAGTTAGTTTTAATCATGATCTGGCAGTTTGAGTAATTTATGCGGCCTACCCAAATGTCCTTTCATTGGTATTGTTCGTCGAATCGTACGGCTCCTCAAGTTCTGAGTTGAGCTGCACGATTTTTGACAAATGCGTGCACTGACTGGACAGGTCCGCTCAATCTGTGTGGTTCTTTACTCAAAAGACCATTTCAGACACCAATCTACATGGTCTTCACATGATCTGACCAAGATTATGTCTGGACTTTAAAAGAGACTGTGACCTCTGAGTTTGTTTCGGCCTTTCTTCTCAGAGTAGTCAGATAGGAAACGCCGACCTCATCTAGTTTAAAAAAATATGATTGACATGTAAAAGTGTTTGTACAAACCTACTTACAGAAAATAAATCATTTATCATTTATCATTTATCATTTAACCATAGCTAAGTCAAGATCAAACACACACACAAGTTGCAAACTGTCCATAAATAGTCCGCCGGGTTCGGCTGCTTTTTTTTTTTTTTTTGTATATTGTACGATGAAATTACAGTGCATGGATTAATAAATTATTATGACAATGTCTTGCAACGTGGAAGGCAGGCATCACTTAAAACAGGTTTTTGTTCTGACTCGTTTCGAAGAATTTCTTTGTTTACATAACCTTCATGCCGGCCATCTCATTTATTTATTTATCGGTATTTTTTGTTTATTTTTGCCATGTTACTCAATACCGAATAACCGCTGGGAGAGGCCTATGTCCAGCAGTGGACTGCGATATGCTGAATTGATGACTCAATACCGCACTATTTATACATATTCATTACTGTTTTATTTGACAAAAAAAAAAAAAAAAAATTTGAGTAGGTATGCATACACATGTCACGTTCCAGTATAAAACTGATTTACATCCGTCACCTCACACATCAGGTCCAGTTGAAAACCAGCGTCAGGCACCAGTTGTCGGGCATTTTTGCTGAACTGGGCATTTTTGGCGCAGCCGTGAGGCACACTTTTCTGTTAATTTCTTACGTCAGACTATACAATTTTTATTTGTTTTTTATCTGATATATCTCAGGTGTACTGTCTGTGCTAAATAAATGTATTTTCTTTCTTTCTTTATTTTAATTATCTAGGAGAACTTTGATCTCGATTTTGGCAATAGCTCCTAATACATGGAACTCAAAACATAGCTGGCAAGAATGTAAGAATCTCTGCTAACCCCTTTCGTGTTATGATATACATAGTGGCGGTTTCGTACCTAATTACTATACCATTGATGCAGAGGAACCATATTTATTTTGTAAATAAACAGTAATGTGAAAACATCCCGTAGCAGGAAAATATTTATATCCAAATCATAACAGCTGCAAGATGGCCGATTGCTTAGCCATTGCCTCAACACTGAATCGTTCTCTGAACTTAATTTAATTGCGTGCTATCAAGTGGTACAGGGTTCCAATCGATGGTAATACATTTCGTATAAGTGGTATTCGATGTATAGCTAGCTCACTTTGGCAAAGGAAAATAGGGTACAATGAGGCTTATTACCACACAACTTACATTCAGGAGGTATAGAAATTAATTTAAAGAATAGATATAATAAGCAGGTGCACAAGTCGACTTGCGTTAAACATTAGTGATTTATATTTTAAAGTATCTCAATCATCAACGTGGGCTCGAAAATGAACGAGTTGAAATTGGATGTCGTAGATGATGTTATTAGTATGTCATGGTAGACATCGATCTGTTGCCATCCCACTGCAGGACACGGACTTCTTCTCATACAGAGAAGGCAATCAGCACACTTGCTCAGTGCATGAAGGTGATTATACATTCTTATACAGGGAGTAATTAAAATAACTGAAATCCTCTTAAGGGTCATTGTTCCCATTATTATGAACGACTTTTTGTATGGGTCCGTCCACCTTGTAGATTAAGAATAACGTAGACGTCTAAGATTAAAAGAATCTGGTATCACATATAGTGTCTGCGCTATAACCATAACTATTAAGCACGCATGTTCTACATACACACATCAAAAAAGTCTAAGAAACTGTATTTTTTATTAATTGACACTTTATTTTTTTCTTAACAAAGTACATTTGTATACAATCTTTTTTTCTCGTAAACATATACTGGCTCATTTTAAAATAGAAACTTTTCGATTGTGTTTTGTTCTAATTAAAATAAAAGCTAATTATTTTTTCCCGATTTCATGTGTTTTCGTTGCTTGATAAATTTGGTACGAGTATTTATCTCACTTTTATCATTTTGAGATATACATACAGTTACTGAAAAAAAAAAAAAAAAATGGTGGTAAGCCATTTTTTATGTTATGGAGCGACGCCATTTGACTACTGATGAAATACAGAGAGCTGTAGGAATGCTATAAGCGGGAAGAAATCAGTCCCAGGTATCTATGCATTTTGGTGTCAATAGGAGCGTGATTTATCGTCTTTCCAGCGTTATGTTAATAAAGGGGTCCTGCTGATCCAGGTTGCTGTCCCAGTATGTGGAAGGAGTACAACTGCTCGACAGGAACGATACATACAACTGACTGCAAGACGTCAGCCGATGTTAACCACCCGGGAGATAAGTTTAAAGCTACAATTCTCAAGCGGTGTTGTTGTTAGCCACCAAACCATGAGAAATAGGCTGCATTAATAGGGCCAACGAGCACGACGCCCACCTATACGCCACGCAAATCGCACCCGTCAAAACGAAAGGTGTTGGGATCACTTGACATATACGTAGGAGCAATGGGATAACATTTTAATTTGCGATGAGTCCCGGTTTGGATTTATGCCTGATACGAGAAGGGTAAGAGTGTATCGTCGTCCTGGCAATGCAGAACGGCTGAGATGCGTCTAGGAAGTGCACCTTTACAGTGGCTTCACAGTGATGGTATGGGCGGGTATTATAAGGAACAGATGGACTGAGCTCGTTTGTGTAGACGGCAATATGAACGCTGAAAGATACGTTGAAGATGTCCTCGGGCCTTATGTTCACCCATTTGCATAAAGTCTTGGCTCAGATTTCACGTTGTAGCAGGACAATGCGCGTTCGCACACAGCTCGGCGAACCAGAGAGTACTTGGCAATGGAAAACATCCGGACATTGCCGTGGCCTGCACAATTGCCAAACCTTAATCCCATCGAGCACGCATGGAACATGCTCCAGAGACGTGTTCTAGAGAACCTGGACGAAGTATCAAAAACCCAACAACTGAAAGACTTGTTAACATTCGATTGGGAGCGATGGCCACGAGAACAGGTAAACAATCTTATAAATTCAATGAATAATCGTTGGCGACAAGTTTTTAACAACAGAGGCGGTAACACTTTGTATTGAATGACCAAATAATTAAAAAAAACATGTCGTTATTTAATTTTGTAAATCATGAAAAGCTTAATTTCGTTTTAACTTTATTTTATACTACGTATGTACACATATTGTTAATTATTGTTATTAAATGAACAATTGCATGAAATATTTTGTTGCTTTAGTCACTAGTGCATCAAAAAATGCTTAGTTATTATTTATAAAAGAAATATAAATATATTAAAAATCGTTCAAAAGCTCAAAACTGTAAATGTTGCTTAGACTTTTTTGATGTGTGTATAATGAAAGGTTGAACGATGTAATATGTGCATCACAGTCCGAAGCCCAACACATATGGCATTACGAACAAACAATTAAGGGGCCGGGCACAGCTGTGCACGCACGTTACTGGTAACATTGCGGTAATAGAATAGCATGGCATCTAGAGCGAGTGTGCCACGACACGGACTAAGGCCCTTTAAACACACGCGTTTTTCTTGCCATAAAAAAATATTATCCGCCGTAATTCGGCGTGTCGTCACGGTCTTCAGTGTTCTATGGATCACTATGGACGCTTGTCACACACGTTGACATACACGGCGGCATTACGGCACGGCTTACTGCACGGCACGATTAACACGCCGTAAAATAAAGAAAATGTGCCGTGTACAACGGGCCTAAGGTATTATGTCTATATAAATTTGGATAATGCGGATTAACTACGATATTTATGTCTTCAATTTGTATACTGCATGTATACACATGGGAAGAACAGGCAGCGTTGCTTGGGGGTGAACGTTTTTCGACTGAATGATGATGAAGATAAAGAAAAAATTTAAATCTTTGCCTAATATTGATATATTACTGGAGATGGGAGTTAGGCAATCGGTCATCAGAAAATATAGTGCGCTCAGCAAAGAAAGAAATCTCAAATACCTAGTTCAAAGGTCACATCGGCCAAAAACCATTAAACAACACTTCACAGCAATTTTTCCGCGGATTACGTGTAGTTATCGGCAAAATATGTTTCAGAATCGCCACAATTGTACCTTAAGTTATCCGCTCCCAGCTGAAGTAACCCTTCATAACTTATACGCTAACAAGAAAATCCATGCTAACCAGACCGCCGACGATCCCAACTTCCTAAGACATCACACTTATCATTCCCTGCTAGAAAAAGACAGCACTATTGGGAATATCTCCGTCTTCATTTTACACAGAACAGTGATCTCAACCCGGTTCAAGTTCTATCAGAAAGGATTAATATTCCATTAGAAGTACTTCCAGTAGAAATGCAATATCGCTGGGGAGCTGGGAAGCGTCGACAAACAATTAAAGTGAGGTATAAGAAACGGCTCTCGCCCGTCAAAACGATAAGAATCTTGTTATTAAATTGAAAAGCTGACGGGTTCGGGTAGTATGGGTTCAGATGACCTTAGTGGTGGAAACAATCGTGTTGTTGTTATGATATTATGGGATAAGATTTAATTGTTAAATTATTTTATTTCGGTAGGTTTTTACACGTCAATCATATTTTAAAAACTCGATGGGTCGGCGTTTGCTGTCTGACTACTCTGAGAAGAAAGATCGCAACAAGCTTAGAGGACACAGTCTCTTTTAAACTCTAGATATAATCTTGGTCAGATCATGTGAAGACCATGTAGATTGGTGTCTGAAATGCTCTTTTAGGAAAGAACCACACCGATTGAGTAGACCTGTCAATGCACGCATTTGTTAGTAATCGTGTAGCTCAACTTAGAACTTAAGAAGCTCAACGGTTCGACAAACACGTTGTCACGGTAATGCGTAGCATAGAGTGGCTATAAAACCAAGAAATAACTTTGCCACGCTAAAATGTTAAGAAGAGGTTTCGGCTTTGTTGTTTTTGCTGTAGATTCAGATTGTATGCATGCTTACACTTTATTATTAGTTTATTCTTATTTTGTGCGATTTTATTTTTGTACTTTTGAAGCAAAATAAAGAAGCCTTTGCAGTTACTATTACATAAAAGAGTACGTCGACAAGGCGGCCGAGCGAAATACGCGTAGAGAGCGGAATTGTACAGTGACTGGTTCCGTCTGAACCCGCTCTTATCGACGGAACAGTCGAACTGCTTGACAAGCAATGGAAAGAAATGTTCGCTCTTCGCGAAAACTACGTGACTGTTTGTTGAGGAACTTTCTGGACTCACGAAAGCAAGAATGTGCATTATGCAACGATCAAAAGCAAAGCGTTTCATTGACCTATAGGTAGTCCAAAGATATCATTTTTTTTATCAAATTGATTACCCACTTAAATTGTCCATATATTCGAATTAATTAAAACTGCCATTATTTGACATCGACAGTTACATGAAATGACTATGACACAGCAAATTGACGAAGTATATCATTTGCTAAACCAACATTTTCGGCAAACGAAAGTAAGTATATATAGGCCTCAGTAATTTTTCCTGAATAAAAGTAGCAAACAAATTGGAATTTCCTTTTTTTTTTTGCAATATTAGAGTGGATTTTTCCAAAGCTCCACTACAGCTACGTCCCGATGCCCCTCCTGACAAGGTTATCGCTCACTGTTTACAAGAGAAAGCCCCGCACGTATCCGCCCGGTCCAATCAGAGTCCCGTATTTAGCAGCCGTTGCGATAAATTACTGCCGCAATGTGATAAGGGAATATGTATTTTATATTTTACTATTTCCTTTTGTTACGGAGCTCATACTTGCATACCCAGTCCGAGGGCTCGAGGCGCTGCATGCTGAAACACAGGCAATAAACCTAGTTCGGCAGCAGATGCTAATAATTAGACAGAGTTGTAACTAATTTAAAGTACTATGTTTGCTAGAGAGATTAGATCCTTATGATTGACCCTATCGATTAGTGCCATAAAAGTACAGGATGCTATTTTTTCGAATTTTAGGCGGTTCGATTCCCGGGTGTGGCAAGCGTATTTTCAAAAATCTTTAAATGCAGTTATGTTTCTTTCTTAAAATAAATCAATGTTTCCTTTGAGTAACATTTGCCGTCTTCAGTATTTATAGTACTTTCCCTCCAGGTACGCTTCGAAAATTCCACTCTGTATATATTATTCGGCTGTCAATAATATTTTCTTCCTGTGTAAATGCAGCTGTAGATAGTGTAGGAGATATTAAAAAGAAAAAACAAAAAAAAAACGAGGTTGGTGAAGCGTCAATGCCCTTTTCAATGTAAAAAATTAAATAATAACATTTTAGGATTTTTTCCTAGACTATAATATGTTAATATTTCAAATTAAATATTTTAACTTCTCAATAGATGAATCCTCGCACCAATTTTTGTTGCCGCAACGCCCATTGTATCTAAACGTTCTTGAGTTTTCTCGCTTTGGCCGATAGATGGCATTAACGGCCCGTTCACGACCTTGCCGCTGTGAGCGGCAGCTAAGCGCGGGGCGGCGAGCGGTAAAATCAAAAGTATGAAAATGTTTGAAACACGCCACGAGACGCCGCTCATAGCGAAAACGCGCGCGGTTTTATCCGAGCGAATCGCTACAGCAGCGCGCGGTGCGGGGAGCGGCAGGAACAAAAGTACAAGTGAATGAGTGCGACGCCACGAAACAGAGCGGCGCGGACAGCGGTGTAGGAGTGACGTACTCAGTGGCGTAGATATAAACAAAAAATTTTAGACGATTTTGTGGCGGTAATGGTAACCGAGGCTGAAATTTTAAATCGACCGCTTATATATATCGGGTGGTGACGACATAATGACATTAAATGAAAATACGATCCCCACTAGTCAACCAAAACACTTTACCATGATCAAATTAGGTATTACATCAAAATTTAAAAAGCTAATTTTTCAAACAAACTAAATGCGATACTAACCAAAATTTAAAACAACATCCTTTATAATATTGTCTACTAACCTCATCTGACCTTGTGGGCACTGCACGTGAGAGCGGCAACGTCGCACCCGTTTCGTCCGTTTTAGGCGCAGTTTCATTCATGTAAGTACAAATCTAAAAAAACGGTCAACCGAGGCACCGAGGGTTCCGTACAAATTTGTAGGAACTGCAAATTTACGGTTTTCGCAATTTATCCTGTATCTGTGCTATAGGACGTTGCTTCGTACCAAATTTCAAGATTCTGAGTTCACGGGAAGTACCCTGTAGGTTTTGATTCCCTTGCGAGTGTCAAAAATTTGCGGAAAGCGACATAAACGGCTGTATCTTTTGATTGTGTTGGCTTAGAAGTTTTATTTTTTCACAGCTCCAACGGACAGTAAACCTGAGTATTTGATATAAATTCCAGCTTGATACCTCCACGCGTTCCTGAGAAAAGGGTTCTTGACAGACAGACAGACGGACGGACGGACAACAAAGTGATCCTGGAAGGGTTCCGTTTTACCTTTCGAGGTACGGAACCCTGAAAATGGCGCGTGGCATCTATCCCCGCTCCGCTCGTCGCTTGCCGCCCGCCAGCCCACGCGACTTTTCTATCACTAGGTTCACGTTTTAAAAACACTTAATTAAACATTAAATCAAAACTTACCTCAATCATGGTACACTAAATTAAATTTTTAATTGCTGAAATTGTACACCATTTAATCTAACACACATGTGACAACATCTTGTGATATTGTTTCTTACTTTCACTAACATTTCGCTACTGATAGGTATTGCTTTTTTTAATTTAATTTATTAAAAGCGTCAATAATTCTATCTCGTAGTTCCTCTACGCATATTCACATCACAAGCATAAACCTCATTTTTAATAAATCCCCATGAAAAAAATCCAGTTGTGTGAGGTCCGGTGACCTCTCTGACCACCGGCGAGGTCCATATCGGCCAATCCACTGCTGTCCAAACATATCAGTGAGGCACTCTGGCACTCACCACAGAATGCAATGATATTTTAGGACAGAATGTGCATTAAAGCTCCGCACTGTATGAAATTTCCACAAAACAATTTTCAATTTTACACAAAATCAATAAACCACTCTTACGCATCGAAATTAAAAAAAAAAAACAACATGCGCTCACAAGGGTAGCACGTCACGCACTAGACAGTGGGCCAGGAGCAAATTCCAGGAAAAACCCTAGATGTATTTCTTTTCTTTTCTTGCACAATAAATCTTTTGAATGCGGAAGTGATTAGTTACGAACTATTGTTGCTTAAACTTAGGGTGCGTTTCTACAGAAGCGGAGCTGGGCGAAGCGGAGCAGAGACGTGCAGGAATCGACTTGAAATCCTAAACGCGTCACTCGTCTCGTCTGTGATTGGACGATTCCTACACGTCTCCGCTCCGCTTCGCGCAGCTCCACTTCTGTGGAAACGCACCCTTACTTTTTTTAAACAAAAACGTCGAACTGGCAACGTTGCTTTCTTTTGTTTTCGAAACGAATTGCGCCTCGGCAATCTTTGTTTGCTTATGATAATAGGAATTTTATCGCTATGGTCATTAGGTCTAAATTTAATCAGCAACACAATACAATATCGTATTATTTCTGAGTAGCGAGCCGCACCATTGCTATTGGTTTTGTTTTAGCAAGTAGGTAAATGTAATTGTTTTGATGTGAATGACCTCAATGAAACTTGCGTGTAAATACACATCATGTGTTAAAATTGTCAAAGTAAAAAAAAAAATCCTGCAGCTATACCCTTGATTATAATTTGATAATTTTTGGTATACGTACTACTAACGCGATACCCAGTATGTGCTTTCAATTAATGTCGTATTATCCCCACCACCCGGTATAAATATTTATATATTTAATCTATATATATATTTTCTGAAATCTTCGTATATCTCACGAAATTCGCCATTTAAATGCCGATTATTATTCAGTTCGTGCATTCCTTCTCTCATATTAAGAATATCTTGTTTTAAAAATGTACTGCTTTCTAAACAGAAAAGGGATAATTTTGATAACGCCATGATTTTGAGCACGTTTTGACTACTTAAATACGTCCACCGCGGTCGCTGCAACTAACCGCTACTGAAGGTACGTGGCGTGCAAAACGCACCGCTTACCGACGCCGCCCCGCTCGCCGCGCCGCGCGCCGCTAAGACCGAAGTCGTGGCCAGGGGGTAAGAGAGTGTGCTTCCGCCTTGAACTGAGACATGTTTGGAGCTGTGCACTCCACGTTTTAAAAATTGCTTTTTTGGTGAAACCTTGATGATACTCGTAAAATAAATGGGCCTGCGCTTTATAATCTGTGCTTTATTGAGAACTTATAGTGCAGTGTTGCTTTTTGGAGTTTTAACGATTCCACCGGTGGATTCAAGAAGATTTTGGTCACCGGCCGGCAGCTTATACCTACAAGCCATCAGGCGCGCATGTGAACGAGGTATCTTGCCATCTCCCTGGGTCTGAGTGGGATCTCTGGATTGCCAAGGTACGTGGGCATGTTTTGCTGCTAATCATTTTTTGGTATTGCTTTCTCGAGGATTCATCAATAGGGAAATTGGCTTCATTTTGAGATCCGCCATTACACTTTTTTTTTTCTCACAACTAACCTAAAGGTGCAGCCTCACCAGAGGTTGGTTTTTCTACTGATGTTTGAACTAGAAGTGCTACAAGAATCATGGAATTTGAATTACATTGACGTTGGGGGGGGGGGGGGGGTTTGTTCTGACTGTGACTGCGAGTCAAACACATCTACGTATAGTTTACAACTTATTCACCTACAGTTCAGCCGTCGAGACACTTCCGGTGTCTTTGGTGTCGCTCCTGATACCTGTCAATGCTATAATTCTAGTAGCTCATAAAGATCAAATTCGCAAAACACGTATTCGTTTGTATGTAACTGACAGGTTTCAGCTGTCAATTCAATGAATCTTTATGGCAATCCATAATGTACACATACAGGAGGGTGTTTCAGGAGTATTATTGGTACTAGTTGTAATGAATTGCCGAACTGGCCCCCTGAGCCTCGCTGCGCTTGCCTTGATCCCGTAAAATATGACAAGCTTGGAACTGTGCCAGAAGTTTTTACCGTAAGTACTTAGATGTAAAAGCTTTTCGAAGGGTTGTAAGGCCTATCATTTTTATATTGGCTTTCAGAGTATTAATAGATTTTGTTAGGTGACTGAGGACTCTCTATAATTAGAATAAAGAGCTCTTAAGATACTTGTCTAATCTTAAGACCATACAATGTACCATATTCTGAAAAATAAATAATTATAACTATTAGTACCACGAGAGGGCTGGTACGAGGTGGCGTGGGAAAAGAGTTCCTGGAATGACTAGGTGGAGGCTTTTGCTCAGCATTGGAACAGTATAAGGTCTATCTATTCATACATGACATATCTTAAGGGATCATTGTATTCATCATTACGAACAACTTTTACTATGGGACCAAATCTGAAATCGCAAAAAAAAAAAAAAAACAGCTGTTCCCTACATTTTGACGAGTTATGCGAACCTAAATGTAGGCAACAGCTGATTTTTTTTTGCGATTTCAGGTTTGGTCCCATAGTAAATTAAGTTGTTCGTAATGATGAGGACAATTACCCCTTCAGATATTTCGTGTATGAATAGATGGACTAAGATATAGGAAAAACAAAAAAAATAAAAATATTATAAAGATTTCGATTAGTTATTGTTTTGACATGACTCTTGAGATAACTAAATCTATTTACTGTTAAAATCAAGTAAACGAAAACCTCCTTTACGTTTGGTTTTATTGTTTGCTAACTAGGTATGTAGCGAAATCTCTAAAAAGCGCTTTGCTGTTTCAGGTTCCTTCATACTATTCCAATATGATATGTACTCGTAATTCGGACCATTTTCGTGGTTTAAGAATCTAAAAAGGTTCGGTCCCTTATTCGTTTTTATCAAGAGTGCCCATCTCCGGCCGCAACAAATTTCTGGGCATATGTAAATACCCTAACATCTGCCCCTCTGTATTGTTTCTGTATAAGATATTTGGACTTAGTAAAGGGTTTTGTCTTCAAATGGGATTTGCTGATTGGGGAATCTTTATGTTTGGACTTCGGCTTATTTTTTATGGAGTTATATAATAGGCTTACTTTTTACCCGATTACGGCAAAGACAAAAGAAAGAGTTGTTTTAGCAGTTTATGTATAGTTTTACATCCTACATCCAACTCATTTGATGTTCGATTCGGTAAGAAGTATTATAGTGTGATACATTGGCAATGTAGGTTTGAGTACACAGTTATGTTATATTGCTTGAAAGCTAGTTATATAAGTTACATGTGTATAGCAATAGCCTCAAGTTTGTAGTTTAATGATCTGCGCCATTAGCGACTGACGTGTTAGTGTGCATCCTCTATTTACAGACAGCTGCTTTTGAATACTTTAGTGTTCTTAGTGAGTGGCAGTCGATTAGCAATTGATACTGTACTCATAATAATGAGTATTCCGGATTAGTACCTTACATTCTTCGTAATTCTTCTGTTCACGTGTAGGTATTGCTCCTTGTCGTTTTAGCTAGGACGTCAGATTCAACTCTGTTAATTGTTACTCTCACTATGATTTATCTTCGAAATTGTCAAATTAAATTATATTTATTATAACAGATGCCACACTTTAAAAAAAAATATTATTAATACGTCCCTTCTGGTAAGTACTTAGTAAAAAACATATAGATATGATTAACGTTGCTATAGTTGTTGGCGAGCAGAAAGATAGTTCTGCTCACCCTTTTAATATACAGTAGGCGGACCATGTTTCATACGACTCAAATTAGACTGCTAAAAAAATAACTTCGTAAAACTTTACTTGGAAAATGTAATGATGAGCTTGGTTGACTGGTAAAGAATGCCTAAGGCATTAATTCCGCCTTTGTACCTTTTTGTGCGAAAATTTAAATAAATAAATGAATAAACCACGCGTCAAAGGTTTTGAATATGTTTTTTGCAGAAACTTATACGCGAGTCCAAAACATGTTCAGAGATTCATATCTTTAAAAAAACAGTTTTAAAATAACTGCTTTTGCAAATGAATAAAAATAGTAATAGATTTTCGTTTACCCTACATTAAAACACGCTTCACGGAAGATAGATAGATGGATGAATAAAATAATTTAATTGTTATTTTTTTAAAGTATGCACAATATACCAGCGTGGTGGTAATACCAGTTGTGCCACTGCAAATGCCTCTTATCATGCAGAGAATTCACGACAGTTTACCCCCTCGCATTCTGAGAAAAAGGGTTTCGACAGACTGGCAGACAGACAGACGGACAAGGAAGTGATCCTATAAGGCTTCCGTGTTTTCCTTTTCAGGTTCGGAGCCCTAAAAATGTTAGGGAAAGTGTGTTTTAAAATAACTTTTTTAATTTTATGAGAGCAGGACGTGGGTCAAGTCGTCATTAATGTAATATTTTGTATTTCATAACTAAGACTTTACGATAGGAGAGTAGATAAAATATCATATCAATGTGGAATGCGTGCTACATACTCGTACTACTCGTATGAGCCTAAAGTTTCCTTATGAAGTAGAAATCCGAGTGCATCACACCTTTGGAATTTAATAAAATCTAGCTTGCCTGTGACTTCGTCCGCGTGAAATTTCTTTATATCCTATGACACTCGGCAATACTGTAGCTTCCCGGAAATAATTCTCGGAATCAGATCAGTAGTAGTCGAGGGTAGAAACTTTTAATAACTTGTTATATCTAGATACAGCTACTCATGAACATGCCTATTTCCTGGATAGTAACAGGAATTTAAGATATGATGATACCATGTTCAATAGACGCACGGGCATGATAAATTATTCTGGAATGAAATGTATTTTTAATGATATTTATAATATGATTATTTATATTCAAAGTTTCAATGCAGAGTATGAAATAAGTGGACTTAATAATATTATACATGACAAAATAAATCCTAATGACAACTTGAATAAGTTTAAGATGACATCTGCGACTAGTACAGAGCGACAAAACTCGCAGTTTTTTCTATAATACGCTCAATATTCTACACCAGAATATTGCCGGTTTGCTAAACAAATCGGACTTATTGACTATTCAATTAGAAAACTTGGAAAACCAAGGAACTATTGTAGACGTTCTCTGTATAACTGAACATTTTATTCCTTCGGGTAACGAAAGCTTACTTTACCTTCCTGGTTTTCATCCAGCCGCTATCTTTTGTCGCACGACAAATCGCGGTGGGACTTGTATTCTGGTTAGAAATGGGCATCAATACAAGGAACTGCCTGATATTGCTAAGCACTCAGTGCCAGGCGTTTTTGAAATTTGTGCAATTGAATTGATAACTCATTCTATTATTGTAATTTGTGTTTATAGAATTCCTAAATACAATTATTTAACATTTTATGATAAGCTTGACATTGTTTTGAATAGGTTATGTTTGTCAAATAAGAAAAAAATTGTTGTATGTGGCGATTTAAATATTGATACCTTGAAAAAAAATAAGATTACTTTGGAACTGGAGAATTTTCTACTAGGTTATAACTTGACATTAGAAATAAATCAACCTACCAGGCTTAGTAGTAACACATGTATTGATAATTTCGCTCATAACATACGAAGAGGATGTAAAGCTGAAATTATAGACCTCATCCTTTCTGATCACACATCACAAATACTCAGGGTTCCCATAAGTAGAACATGCCGATTAAAATTCTGGAAAATTGTAAAAAAAGACTACTCTACGGAGAACCTCAAAAAATTCCGAGAATGCATTCGAAGTTTAACTTTTAAGGATGTATTTGAAAGTAATGATGCCAATATAGCTTACAAAAGATTCTATGAAACGTTTTCCCTATTTTACAAACTTTGCTTCCCTGATAAAATAATAACTATTCATACTAATAAAAAAGTAAAATGGATATCGCGAGGCATAAAAAGTTGTAGTAAAAAACAAAGAAAATTACTATGGACATACAGACTAAATCCTGTATTAAGGAATAAAAGTAACTTTAAAAAATACTCTTTACAATATAAGAAAATTATAAGACTAACACAGCAAGCTCAAAATAATCACTTTATAAAAACTTCGCAGAATAAGTCGAAATCGATATGGCAAATAGTTAATAGACCAAAAAATAACACTCCAAAAGAACAAATACTGACCATTAATAAATGTAATCTGACCTTTTCTAAACCTATTGACATTGCAAATGCATTTAATGACTATTTTATAGATGAAATTGAGAATAATATTAAAACTGACATGGAATTTGACATTAAATTAGGCAATTTGACTACGCAATCAATGTTTATGCAGCCTGTCATACCAACCGACATTGTTTCCGCTATAAGATCACTTAAAAATACAAGTACTGTAGGGTTTGATGGTGTGTCAACAAAGGTGATAAAATTTGTAAATGAACTTATAGCACCCGCATTAGCGCATATTATGAACCTTGGCATTACTGATGGAGTTTATCCTGATGACTTGAAGAAAGTTATTATTAAACCACTTCATAAAAAAGATAACAAAACAGACATAAAAAACTATAGGCCAATAGCTAAAATTTCTGTTTTTTCCAAAATTTTCGAAAAAGTTATTTATAGATCTTTGTATTGCTATCTTGATAAATTTAACTTATTATGCAAGGAGCAAAATGGTTTTAGAAAGAATACCACGATCAACATGGCTATTTTTAATTTCTTACGTAGTATTATGTCAGCAGTAGACCAGAAAGCTCCTATCTGTGCTCTTTACACAGATATGACGAAAGCTTTCGATTATGTAAAGCACGACGTCTTATTAGACAAACTGCATAGTTACGGTATCAGAAGTAATATTCTAAAGCTACTCGAATCCTATCTCTCTAATAGAATGCAATGTACAGAGATTGCAAGAATATGTGAAAAAACAAAATTTGAAAAGAGTTTTTTATCTCAGTCTAGATTGATTAAGTTTGGTGTCCCACAGGGTAGCGTCCTTGGGCCCCCACTTTTTTTAATCTATATAAATGATCTGCCAAAGGTAACTCAACATGAAATGGTGATGTTTGCAGACGACAGTACTGCTATAGTTAAATGTATTGATCGCAATATTTATCAAGATGACATAAATAGTACACTATCGGACATAATCACTTGGCTTGATAAAAATAATTTAGTAATAAACTTAAAGAAAACCAAAATAATGCACTTTCACCAAAGAACTTCAGTACCAAAAGTAAATATCAGACATAGTAATTGTGACATTGAAGAAGTTGAAGTAACAAAATTCTTAGGTTTATTTCTTGATAACCAACTTAACTGGAAGGCCCACATAGATGACCTAAGTAAGAAAATAAATAAATCCGCATACGCACTTTTCCAAATTGCTAGGAAAATACATATGGATGCACTACTAGTTGCATATCATGGCTTGGTAGCCTCAATTTTGCGATTTGGCATTATTTTTTGGGGCAATTCTACTGATAGAGATATTGTTTTTAAGGCACAAAAAAGATGCATAAGATCAATGTGTGGTCTGAAAATTGATGATAGCTGTGTACCTTTCTTTAAATCGCTGAAAATACTTACCTTGCCTTCTTTATATATTTTTGAAATTAGTGTTTTCGTTAAAACAAACATGAGTTCGTTCGAAAAAGTGTCAACTTTACGTGATGTTGCAATTCGTAGCCAATACGCAAACACTTTAAACAATCAGCGTTGTAGGACTGCCCTACTGAGAAAGAGCGTTTTAGGCATGGCACCGCGCATCTACAATAAATTACCAGATGTCATAAAAAATTTGAATATTAGACAGTTCAAACAAAAATTGAAACAGATACTAATTGAAAAATGTTATTACACGACTGATGAATTTCTAAATGATGAATTAATGTAGAATTATTTATTTATTTGACTGTAGAATTTATGATTATTGTGTGACTAATAGTAATTAATGATTATTTATTTACGCATTGACTTTTCTCTACATTGTGACATTTATAATTTTTGATTTACGCATTGAAATTTCTCTATATTGTGACATTTATAATTTTTGATTTACGCATTGACATTTCTCTATATTGTAAGTACATTTATAATTTTTTGATTTACGCATTGACATTTCTCTATATTGTGACATTTATAATTTTTGATTATTTATTTACGCATTGACATTACGCATGATTAATGTATTTTTTTCTCTATGCATGCAAACATATTTGTACGCCTCTAGGCATAACATAGTGACCTATGAACCTTATGTAAGATCTGTATTAACTACCTATGTTAAACAAATAATAAATGATTATGATTATGATTATGATTAGTAGAGATGCCAATGCATTCCACCAGTTCCTATGACAAATCTTTTACTGTTCAAGCGGTACGGTTATGGAATGACTTTTCGGTAAGGCGTGTTCAATCTTTGACCACTTTTAAAATTATGATAAAAAAGCACTTCGTCTCTCCTTAAACAGCATCATTTTATTTTCTTTAATCCTGTTTCATGTCTATTATTATATGTATGAATATATTTATTTAGATTAGTATAATATACTTTATGTATGTATTCATTGTATCGTGTAAATGGTACACCACAGACTACCTACAGTATTTGTCTCTCCTTCCCTTTTCAATCCATCCAAAGGCTGTCTTTAAAAGATCGCTCTTAGCGATAAGACCGCCCATTGTATTATTTCTATATTTTTATCTGTAATTTATATGATGTACATAATAAAGAGTATTCTATTCTATTCCGAAGATTATAACCTAAATACAATCTTAAAAATTATACATCTTTCTTATAATGTTAGTACCTATATAGATATTTTTATTGCACTTTGAACGTAACGTAACGTAATTAAAAATGTTTGATCCAGCTAGCTCTTCTCTCTCACATTTATCTGTGAGGCAGTGCTGTTGTTTATTTGGCGACTCAATTAAGAGAATCACTATCGCCTTATCGCGTAATCTATCTGTCCCCACTCCTCCTTGCGAAAGTTTTATTTAGAAAGCAACACTGAGTTACTGCAATTGTTTTATTTTACTTTTCTTTTATAAATAATTGTCCGGTTTCTAAACCGGCTTTTAGAGAGAGTTTTTATCGTAGTGGGAATTGAAGTAGGAAGAAAAAATATTTCTAGATAACCTAGTTGGTGAGGTTTAATAATACACAATCATTCGGTTGGCTTGGTTGTGTAAGGTTGAAAATTATCATAACAATATCTACGAAGTAGGTATCGTAATAACTCCTCGTTATTGTAGCACCAGGATTCTAATCAATAAAATATTTATTACTTTTATATCGTAATTCCTCACAAAAACAATAAAAGATTATTATTGAGATTTGTGTACCTATCTGTGACAAACAATGAGCCCCTACAACTTTCGGCGGAAGGCTCATTGTTGTGATCTTTTCACAGCATAACAGGGCACAAATAATACGGTTTCACTTTCCTCGTATGCCTGGCATATTATTTAATTTAACAAACATCATCATCTGCCTAGCCTTTTCGCAACTATGTTCGAGTCGGCTTCCAGTCTAACGGAATGCAGCTGAATATCAGTATTTTACATGGAGTGACTGCCTATCTGACCTCCACAACCCAGTTACTGGGCAATACGATACCCCTAGGTAACACTGATTCTCAGACTTTCGGGCTTCTGATTACCCATAACGACTGCCAAAGATCTACGAATGACAGCCGGGACCAACGGCTTAACGTGCTTTCCGAGGCACGGAGATGTCTCGGTATGTAAAGATCCATCCACAGACCAACCGCGGCAAGCGTAGTATTAGTATTTAACCACGGGCCCCTCCCTTAATTTAACAAACAAAAAATAAAATAAATTAGTATTTTCCCTAATTACTAATACTGTTCCGTACCGTTGCAATCAAAATGTTTTCTTCATTATAAATTATTCCAGATTTTTCCGTGAATAGTTTCCACCCCACAACACCTTACTATATAACAATCATGTGCAAGACAATTGGGTTCGATCCGATGAAGCCGTCATTATCTAATTGAACATTAACGGCTTAGTAACAAAACAAGTTTTTTTGCCATGAATAACTACGGTTGATTCGCCGTGTATAAGCACGGTCGTCAGTGTTGCATCAAAATCAATCAAAATCAAAAGTCATTTATTCAACCTAGGCTGAGAATCAGCACTTTTCCAACTTCAAAATTACAAAAGACAGTCTCCCAAACGCCCGCCCTTCACCGCCCATCACCAACGATATCTTACCGTATGGATCACTATGGAAGTTTACTGACATATATGGCGGAACTACGGCACGACGCCGTAGCCGCATGCACCGTGTCTGTCCCTCGGCACGGCGTGTCCATGCACGTCATCATGCTGCGGCCACATTGTTGTATTGCAGTTTATGGGAGTCTGTCGTCGGCACCGGATGTTTTCGCGGCGGTAATTATTTTCATGGCAGTTTACGCCCGCTGATTTGGCTTTAAAATGGAGATATATTAAGAATTTGCCGTGTCATATACAAGCTTACATGATTATTGTACGGGGCGGTTAACACGCCCCACCGTTAACAAACCGCGCTGTGAACAATAGGCCTCAGACCCAGAAACCGCGGCCTATACAATCGAGACATTTTTTAATTTCGATTTTACTTCGATTGCGTTAAAGTTCTAAATACTAAAACTGATTTTAAAACCGAGTCTAAGTTGTTAATTTTGTATCAAGAACTTTACCCCAGTCAGATATAGGTTATAAATTAAAAAAAAAATCTGTGCCTAAAGATAAATCTGGTTCTAAAATAAGAATTAATAAGAGATTACTTAATTAATTAATAATAATATTCCACAACTTTCACACAACGCCATCTAGTCCCAAACTAAGTAGAGCTTGTGCTATGAGTACTAGACAACTATAAGCTAATATCAAGTCACCAATTCGGCTTTCGCAGAAACTTATCAACATGTGATGCAGTCCACGAATTGACTAACCACGTGGTACAAAATATCAATAACAATAAAAAAGTCCTAACCATATTCTTAGACCTCGCAAAAGCGTTCGACACGGCTCCCGTCTCTACTCTCTTATTAAAACTTGAAGGAGTGGATGTTCAACTAGATCTGTTCAAGAGCTACCTAACCAATCGTCAGTATAAATAATTACAATAGTAACGAACTTCCTATTTATTACGCTGTGCCCCAGGGAAGTATACTTGGGCCAAAGCTCTTTCTTATCTTCAAAAATAAATAAATTTGAATAATTAATTAATTAATGACATTATCTAAGGGTATAAAGGTAAAATTCCATATAGTTCTGATCATTAGCTTGTACTTATCCTTAGTCAACGACAAGTGAACTTACCGCGTACCGTACCGCGCTGTTATTAAATTCCTTAGCAAGTCAAAAACTATTCACGAAGAGATGGTGGCTATTTACCAAGATTCTGCACCTTCGTTATCTATGGTTCAAAAGTGGTCAAATGAATTTAAAAGGGGCAGAGAGTATTTAAGATGACACTCGCTCGAGCAGCCCGGTTACTGTCTCTACGGAAGAAAACGTGAAAAAAGTTGAGAAGCCTATACTGGAAGATGCCTGAATGAAGATCAAAATGATAGCAGAGATGACCCACCTCTCTGCTGGTTCCGAGCGCACTGATTGTATATACTGTGATTGTATATACTCGTATATAGAGATCTGATCACATCACATACTAATACAATTTAAAGTTTTTCCAAATCATTTTGTGAAGGGCCCCGTCCCTATCATAAAGGGCTTCTTTAGAATTCTCTTTATGTCGTTTTGTGTAGGTTGTAGTCATAGCAACCTTTTACAAATTGCCTCTATTCATTCATCTGTCCTTTGAAACTATGAATGTTAAAAGAATTTACGTAATACCTTTACAAGGAATTTAATCTCTAATTAATCGACGCGACGTTAAAATCAAAGCCCAAAGATAGGTAGCTGCCGTTGAAAGACATCTTGATTATTTTAATGAGGGTATCTAAATTAAAACATTTTGAGAAATATATTTTTGTACTTACATCAGCACCCTAATTGCGCTATGAGATTGTTTCAAACTACCATGCACTAGTATTGCCAATATTTTCATTTATTGTCGTCCCCACGTTGTACCTGTACGTACCTAGGGTATGCCAGTCTTAAGTTGAGATTGGCAACTCGAGATGCTAAATCTGGTGTCGAGATTACCCATTCGAAAACTCACGCGGCTATCGGGCGACATGTCGTTTTAGGGATTTTTGTGATCGAGGTTTCGCCTACTTTTTGAAATAACGCGATGAAAAATTCATAAATTGAAATAAATTAAAATGAAAACTGCATCTACTTAGGCACTAAATTAATTTGAATTGGACATAATTTCTTATGCATCAAGCAACACAGGATGTTTTTTATCATGATGATACTTTGAGGAATCAATACGACCTCCTACACGAATTAATTTACTGCATCTTTTTTTTTTTCGACTGTTTCATCGGCATTTCTAAATATTTTTATAACAGTTGTACCTCGTTAGATAGCTGATTAAATGAAGATTTCTTTCCTGCAATTTGTACGCTTAATGTTTCAGTAAAATTTTGAAATAACTGGTGTCAAATTTCATGAATGTTGATGATTTTTGAAAATGGTTAATAAAGTTCTTTCTTTAACTTTTAACTGTTTGATGTTTTCGAACATATGGTTACATCGAAATATTGGTTAAGATATCAGGTATCCAACGAAATGTAATCCAGGTAGCAATGAAGGCCATTCCATTTGACAGGTTAGAGAAAAGTAATATTTAGTCACGAATTCCAAGAAATTATCAAAAATACATAAAAATAGTTTTCTCGAATCACATCAATCCAGGACACTCTGTAATAAATTACTGTATGCCTGGTTGTTCTTTATTTGATATTATGAAAGAAATTATTAAATGTAACTTTAAGCAGGAAACAACTTTATGAATTTTTATGGGAAATAGGGGAAATTTAAATAAAGGAGAATTGCTCCAATATCATAGAACATTGTGCAACCTTAGTTTAAGAAAAATTGTGTTATTTACATTCCCTTATAGTAACAGTTTGCCACAGGAAGAAAATAGGTTAAGATATGATATAAACATGACATTGCATAATTTAACTTACAATGATAAGCTAATCTATTTAATTGACACAAACTATTATATTAATAGTAATTTATATTTGACAAAAGATAGATACAATCGTGTTATGTACTATCTTTCTACCTATCTCAAAAGACAGATAGCTATGTCGCTATCATATTTTTTTTCTATTTCAGCCAAAAATTTGGCTAAACAAATTGCTCCTTTTGAGCAATGCAAAGACATTTTAAACTGTTCTGTCAATAATTTGCTTAAAATTAATGACATTAATCATCATTTAAATTAGAAATTAGGACAATAGAGGCAACCTCTAGCAAAAATGGAACTAAGGCAATTAATAACTCAAATGAAAGTGTAAAAAAATTAAACAGTATCAATCTGGTGCATCAAAACATTCAAGGTTTTTTAAACAAAGACTTAGAAGTAGAATTATTCCTGAATTGTTATAATGTAGATATTCTTTGTATGACAGAACATTGGCTTAAAAGCCACCAGTTCATGTTCAATTTTAGTAATCACCAGGTTGGTAGTTCATTCAGCAGAGTAAATGCTATACATGGTGGCTCATTAATTTTAGTACATAACCAGCTTAAATTTAAGCACCGAAAGGACATTGTGAGCCTTTCTGTTGAGCGGACAATTGAAATAGCCTGTATAGAATTGGAGCAGTTCATTATATTAAGTGTATACAGACCTCCTTCAGGATTGTATGATTGTTTTGAAAAGGTTATGGATGAAGTGTTGCACAAAATCTGTAATACAAACAAGTACATCATCACTTGCGGTGATTTCAATGTAAATTTGTTAGAAAATTCTGGGTTAAGTACTAAAATCATAAGTTTGTTTCAGTCATACAATCTTGTTAACCTATTTTTGGAGCCCTCTAGAATAACTCCTACTAGTGCCACATGCCTAGATAACATTTATACAGATATTATACCAAACCACAAAGAAATGATTAATTTAATAGACTCAGATCATTGCGGAAAGCTGATCACTATTACAAATCAAAACAAAAAAGTTATTAAAAAAGATATCACTGTTAACCCAAAAACAACTAAACGCTTAGAAACATTTAAAAGTAAACTCTTAAGTAAATTACCACTTCTGTTGACTAATGATGACCCTAACAAACAATATAATGATTTTTTTAATATGTATTGCACACAATTTGATAAAACATTCATTCCAAAGACATTATCAGTCAATAGTAACGCTTCCTTCAGTGACTGGGCCACCATTGGTATATATAAAAGTAGAAAACGACTTTATGAATTATATGATGAACGGATTTGTATAAACACTGCTGAATTTAATTTATATGTTAAAAACTATTCTAAAATATTTAAAACAGTCTGTAGTATGGCCAAGTCACGTTATTTGAGTTCAAAAATTAAAAACAGTAGTAACATTATTAAAATGACTTGGAATGTCATTAATAGCGAAACAGGAAGGTCATGCAACCGAAGTAGTGACTACAGCCTTGCTATTGATGACAAAGTAATTAGATCAGATCCTCAGGTCGCCGCGGCCTTTGAAAATTTCTTTGCAGACATTCCCGTGTCAACTACTAAATCTCTAAGCTCATCACCCAGTGCTGCAGAGTCTTTACTTAAAGAAAACGTTCCAGTTTGTGATTCGGAATTTCACTTCGAATTTGTCACTTGTACAGATATAATTAAAACTTTTCACATGTTAAATGTTAAAAAGACTGCAGATCTATGGGGTAATTCTGTGGATGTTGCTAAGACTATTATAAACATTGTAGCACCTACTTTAGCTGTTATATTTAATAATTGTATTCAATGTGGTGAGTTTCCTGATCTTATGAAACACAGTAAAATAATACCGTTGTTTAAATCAGGTAGTACATCAGACCCTACTAATTATAGACCTATTTCCGTACTACCCACCTTTAGTAAAATTTATGAAAAACTTATTTTAAATCAATTGCAAAGATTTTTCAATAACAATAAATTACTGAATAATAAACAGTTCGGTTTTACAAGGGGTCGTTCAACTACCGATGCCGGAGTTGAACTTTTAGGACATATTTATAATGCATGGGAGGACAAATGCGATGCTTTGGGCATCTTTTGTGATTTGTCCAAGTCATTCGATTGTGTTCTTCATGAAACCTTAATCAGGAAACTTCACCACTACGGAATCCGGAACGCCTCTCTGGATCTTCTCACTTCTTACTTAAGTGATAGGATTCAGAGAGTTGATGTTAACGGGAAAAGGTCACCCGGATCTGTAGTAAGAATGGGGGTCCCACAGGGCTCAATACTTGGACCATTTTTATTTATTGTTTATATCAATGACTTGCCTTACCTCATAAAGGATGAACATGATATAGTGTTGTTTGCAGATGACACTTCACTTTTATTTAAACTCAAACGTCAACAGCTGGTTACTGACAGTATAAATAGTGCCCTCGCAAAAGTAGTTAACTGGTTTAATGTTAATAATTTACTTCTTAACGAAAAAAAAACGAAATGTATTAAGTTTACGATACCAAATGTTAGACAAGTAGAAACTAGTGTTCTCATAAAGGGTGAAGAGTTAAAACCCGAAAATACCACAGTATTCTTAGGCATAACTTTGGATGCCAAGCTTCAATGGGGCCCCCATATAGATAAATTGTCAAAAAAGCTTAGCTCTGCAGCATACGCTGTTAGGAAAATTCGTGACTTAACTGATTTAGAGACAGCCCGTTTAGTTTACTTTAGTTATTTTCATAGTGTGATGTCATACGGTATTCTGTTGTGGGGAAATGCCGCCGAAATTCAGATAATTTTTATTTTACAAAAAAGGGCAATTCGTTCCATTTATAAATTAAGTCCCAGACACTCCCTCAGAGACAAATTTAAAGAGATTAATATAATGACTGTGCCTTCTCAGTACATTTATGATAATCTTTTGTATGCACATAAAAATATTAATCTGTTTAAGAAACAGTGATATCCATAATATAAATACTAGGAACAAACATAAATTTGTTGTTCCTACAACAAGGCTCAAGAAAATAGGTGGCTCGTTTAGATGCCAATGTATACGTTTTTATAATAAACTTCCTAGCCACATTCAAGAACTAAGCATTAATAAATTCAAATCTTTTATAAAGCTAAAACTATGCCAGAAAGCCTATTATACTGTAAAAGACTATATTGAGGACAAAAACGCTTGGGATTGAGCTGCTCCAATAGGTCTAGACAGTGAATGTTGTTTATTTTTTATTTTGCTGATTTACACTTTTGTTATTTTTTTTCTTTCTAAATATCTATTTATGACATGACATGAACATTTACTGTTTAAAGTCTTATATTATTTTAATTATTGTGAATGTGAGGACTATGTGGGTCATTGTTTCCGTTTTAATCATGGTCTGGCAGTTTGAGTGGTTTATGCGGTCTACACAAATGTTCTGTCCTTGGTATTGCTCGTCGAATCGTTGAGCTCCTTAAGTTCTGAGTTGAGCTGCACGGTTACTGACGAATGCGTGCACTGACTGCACAGGTCCACTCAATCTGTGTGGTTCTTCCCTCAAAATACCACTTCAGACACCAATCTACATGGTCCTCAAAGATCAAAGATGATGTCCGGATTTTTATATACACATTGACATTGATGAATTTTATATAAACAATGACATGGATATTTACTTTGTATAGTATCTTATTTTTTATTATTATTATTGTGAGTGTGAAGACTATGTGGGTCATTTCTTTTTTGATTTTTCCTTCTTAGTTAGTTTTAATCATGGTCTGGCAGTTTGAGTAATTTATGCGGCCTACCCAAATGTCCTTTCATTGGTATTGTTCGTCGAATCGTAAGGCTCCTCAAGTTCTGAGTTGAGCTGCACAATTTTTGACAAATGCGTGCACTGACTGGACAGGTCCGCTTAATCTATGTGGTTCTTTACTCAAAAGACCATTTCAGACACCAATCTGCATGGTCTTCACATGATCTGACCAAGATTATGTCTGGACTTTAAAAGAGACTGTGACCTCTGAGTTTGTTTCGGCCTTTCTTCTCAGAGTAGTCAGATAGGAAACGCCGACCTCATCTAGTTTAAAAAATATGATTGACATGTAAAAGTGTTTGTACAAACCTACTTACAGAAAATAAATCATTTATCATTTATCATTTACATGAATTTTCGCCTAGGTTTTATGGGGTGCATATTTGTTGCAAATGGCTCACACTATCATGTCCTGGAAAAACTACGTCAAATTACAAGTCACCTTGTACAACGTAAAAAATCGCCTATCTAACCCCCGCAACGCAGTTACTGGGTAACACGATACTCTTTGGTAAGACTGGTTGTCAGACTTTTGGGTTTCTGACTACCCGTAACAAACAAACAAAGATCTACGAATGCCAGCCGGGACCAACGGCTTAACATGCTTTCCGAGGCACGGAGGGGTCTCTGTGTGTAAAGATGGTCACCCATCCGCAGACCAACCACGGCAAGCGTAGCTTAACCTGATGGATCGGCCTGTGCAGCTAATCAGCCTATAATGTTCCCACTGCTAGGACACAGTTCTTCTCTCTGTTAGAGGGAGTGGGCAATAATCCACCACGCGGATCTTTGTCTTTGAATGTTTGGTTCTAGGACCTGCCGGTTTCCTCACGATGTTTTCCTTTATAATGCTCTCTCTTTAGTCGTTCACTCTTGACAGAGTGGTCGTGGTTGATGACTCTGCATTCTCTTTGGCCGAAGCAGCTCTCGCGATGCTCCTCCACTTATTCCGGTCTTCAGCGTCTCGGAAATTCTGAACTATGGAGGTTTGTGTTGACGCTTTGATAAGGTCTGTCCAACGCGTAGGTGACCGACCGCGTGACCGCTTGCCCTCTACTTGTCCCTGGACAACGAGTCGTTCCATGGAGTGTTCGTTACGAACCACGTGGCCGAAATATTTGATAATTCGTATTTGCACAGTCGACGATAATCTTTGCTTGAATTTTAGTTCCTCCAGGATCGAAACATTGGTCCGAAACGCTGTCCAGGGAATCCGCAGCAGCCGCCGCCAGCACCACATCTCCAGTGCATCAATTTTGCGTCGGTCTTTGAGGCGAACCGTCCACGTTTCTGCGCCGTATAGGAAGATCGGGAAGACTAGACTTCTCATTAGGCGGACTTTTGTGGCTTTGGTGATATTACGGTTGCACCAGACTCTTTTAAGCTTGTCAACGGCAGATCGTGTGATAGCACATCTCCTTCGAATCTCGTCTTCACATCCTCCAGTGTTTGTGATAGTGGAACCGAGGTACACATAAGATTGGACAACCTCACAGTTGCCAACCATAGAGATGTCAGGATGGTTTAGTTCAGCTCGGTCCACGATCATCATCTTGGTCTTGTCTCTGTTGATCGTTAGTCCGAAGGAGAGGCTTGTTGTCTCTAGACGGGTCAGCAAGTTTTCCATGTCTTCTTTTGTTTGGGTGAGAAGAGTAGTGTCGTCGGCATATCTTAAGTTAGATATCTTCCGACCTCCCACTGAATCGACGGGCTGGTCAAAACTTTTTGCGCATTATAAAATAATGCGCAAAAAAAAAGCCCGTCGATTCTCTAAAAATCTCACCGTGAAATCATAAGTGAAGTGAGCACTTAAGTGTTAATTCCTAGCGAATGACAGCTCACTCTACGCTCACTTCATCCAAACTTTCACGGTGAGATGGTTACAGAATCGCACGGCAGATATGGCATTATGATAAGATATTTACGCTCGCGTTAACATCAAGAGTCAGGACTTGTATCTAATTTAGTATGTAAAACTATAGTAATAAGCAGGGGAGCACTTAGGTCTAAAAAAGCAGTCAAGGTCATAGTGATTTTCAGGATACTTTCACATTTTAAGTGATGAACGTGAGCGATGAAACCTTTAATGGAAATACATTTTGCATGTTGAATGAAGTGGTTGAACGTCTACGGGAAAATAGTTTACTTTCAAATGGTCTTTAGACTTTTGGTAACAACAAAAGCAAAAAAAAAAAAAATAAGGCTTGTCTATCATCCAAACGCGTATTGCTATGAAGTTTAGTAAAAAGACTAATCACAAAATCTAGGTTCCATGCTTTTTTTATTAAATTGGTGATTAACTTAAATTAATACCTCATATCTTCCTTACTTGAGAAATAGTTGAACGCTTCCTCTCATGACTGGCACGGCTATTAAGTCGGCCGATTTGTAAAGTCTTCCTGTTACCGTCCTTGAGGATGGCATTGATAAGTGTACTGTGAATCTTGAATTTAAATTGACCGCCACTAACCTTCGCTTGTTTATTTTACTTCAAATCTAGATTCTTCGTTCTATTGAATAGTTTTCTATAGGTACATACATGAAGATAGCAATTAATCATCATTTTTTACGTTATAAAAAAACACACAGCAGTCACTATTTATGGACATATGTATATAGTTATTATTCATCCAACGCCCGCTTCTATCGACTCATCAAAATTGTTTTTGTTTTTTCACAAATGAATACTTCAATACCCGACAACTAGACCAAATAAAACAGAAAACTTCCATACCCAACTTTGGTTACTGAAACCAGCTGAATTTTAACTTTAAATTTCCGAAAACCAACATCACCTTACCCAACATGTTATTTTAAATTTAAATTCCATGCAGTCCACGAGTTAAGCGGCGCGGGGCGTTGCGTTCCGCTGCCCATTTATTTTACATGTGATGGAAAATTCCCTGAACGTGGAAAGAGTTTTAACGTGGCACTACGGTCAGGGAAAACGCGGGAACCCACTTCGTATGTGTGATACGCTACTAACACGCGCCCAAGTCCGTCACTGGTCGCACACATTGATATAACTTAATCGTGATTGGCGGGATAGAGTCGCGGTTTATGCATATGTGCGTACGGTGTGTGTTCGTACAGGGCCGCTTTAAGTGTGTTTGTGTTAGTATGTTGCGTAATGTTTGATGGCACATGGCGTTTCGCGTCGTCATCACGACTGATTGGAACCACCTGCTGCCTGTACGATGGGAACTCTAACGAGTATTTTCTCGCTCGGGAAATCTTTTATCGTAGTTAGTGTGGTTTATTTATGGCTTTGGAAGTTGTGAGAGAATTAAGTGGGCAGTTCAAATCTTTAGATTGATGTAATTAAGTCACTGTCGGACAAAAAGAAAAGTTATGTTTTTTCAAAATTTTATGATTTGGACAGTAAGCAGTTTTAAATTTACTTTAGCCAATATTCAGTATTTAAATCAATATACGATACAGGTACTTTGAAACTAAGCACTAAATGAGTAATCAAAGAAAAATTGTTTATTCTACACATATAGTGTGACTGGGTTACTGTTTTTTACAATAATAATGATCAAAAGGTTCCTTATGACGTCAAGACAGGTCGCTGCTTGGTACCACACATTCAATTTCAGTTTGGCTAGTAGTTAATGGGTAAACAGTAGTGTTTCCCTGAAGGTTGGTAATTATGGCCGTCTCATGTGGTCACCGACGCGGGTACAGTAACAAGGGGCTGACAACCTACCGCTAACGTTTGCAGTTAGTCGTTTATCGCTCAATCGAATATCCATCACGCTAGTAACCATGTAGTAGTAGTGTTTGTTGGTGAATGAAAATTTATGAATAGCCGTGTTTATTATACTTTAAAAACAATAGAAATAAAAAAAAACTGCCTCATTGGTCTGGTGGTCGCAAGTCGCAAGCGCTATTGTCAGCAATAGTGAGCATGAGGTCCTAGTCTCGATTCCCAGGTCAGGCAAACAGAAATCTCTGATGGAAAAACCCAGTGTTTTTCCATCAGGGATTTCTGTGTAATAGCTCGGAGTCTGGATTTTTGCCCGGTTGGCATTAGGCTCGCCCTCTAATACATGGGACTTGAAACATAACCGGTGAAAGGTGGTGTACCTAGCTGGTGCACAGCTCTGCCTGAAACTTCGGGGCATACATGCGACACGATATAACATAACATAACGCTTGAATTTCCTGAAGATGATGATGTTATATTATGTCTTCTTTTAGCAATAGATAAAAGTATTTCTACATCTAATCTGCATTCGTGACTTATTTGCCAAAAATGTAAACAAATATGACTTTATAGAAAAATAACTGCAGTTCCTACACAATAAAGTGCAGTTTACGCTACAACTTCAAACATTTTTGTAACTTTTTCAATAGTGCTAGACACTCTGAATTCAACTTAATTTCCATTAAAATAAAGTTGATATTTGTTTAACTTGAAATAACATCAATTCGAAACATACATTTGAATAGACTTTACTTAAACTGCGATTCAAATAAACTTATTTTCCATACCGTTTTACGTAATATCCGGACAAAAACTAAAATGAAGAAAGTTAACCAATAAAGAATATAATGGACGCGATCGGATCCAGTCGGAATAAATCGAATAATGCGAACTGACGGAGAGCTTTAATTAAAGAAACGCTCATGACGGCCACCTGAAGCCATTGGGAGTAGAACAAGTACAACCTTTTGTGTATATCTGTTGGGTCCCGTAGAAACATTATAAACTGTTTGTTTTATACACCGTCATAATAATATCTTGAAAATAGATATAAAATCAAATGTTTCTTTTGAAGTTATAGTTTTAGTAAAATACAGGTCATATTGAGATAGTGTGGTTTGTTGACCCGTGGGCAATAAATACAATGAAAGATTTATAGTAGCTGATCACTAGTAGCTTTTAGCGGAAAGGAGAATCCTCCTGTCTGTTGGAAACAAAAACAGCGGAGAGGTGTCGTGGGAAACCCGGTTGGAACGAAGTTCCTGTCGCTTTTGCATAACACTTTTGTCACGTGACAAAAGTGTGAAGTCAAAATGTTATACTTTTCGGTCTAGCTTTCATTCGCTAAGAGTGCAGAGTATAAACTTCCTTTCCTTATGGAACTTCGTTGGTATTTAAGATTGAGTTTACGTGCGGTACCCTAAAAAATAGGTTTTAATGGCGGTCGAAATAAATTAATGGCATTTTACGGAAGCGCCCACAAACCACTCGGGGGATGCGCTTAATTGACTTAATTTATATTTATATATAATACAGAGAGCTGCTGCGTTTGTTCGTTGAAGAACGTAGCGGAAAAGCCATGGCTTAGTTTTGGGTATCAGTAACCCTTAGTTAAAAAAAAAAAAAATATTGTATCTATGTACCAATTCTTGTGAATGCTTGTTGTGACAAATAAAGTTTTTACTTTTACTTTACTTAACTAAATACATTGGTGAGAATTGTCATACCTATTAAGCTAAAATCTGAAAGAAAGCTTTGAAAAAAAAATACATGAAACTTTTAGACAAGCTTGAACATGCAGGTGAATAATATCGCATACGTGTGTGACTGGTACACCGGAGGGGCCAGCCTCATCAGCCTGTAATGTCCCCACTGCTGGGACACAGGCATCCTCCCTGTGAGAGGGAGTGGGCCGTAATCCACCACCTGAGGGCTCCGACCAGTGGCAAACGCTTTCAAACGTTTGGGATATTCTAAACCGACTTTCAACAGGATTGACCTAAGATTTTCGGTAGCTAAATGTCAATACATTTTTTACTTTTCCATCATCCTTATGGCTGAATGTCACTTTGTCTAGGTCATCTAGATTCTTTATCCAATCCATCTGAGATAAAACGTTTTATGAAATAAAATATTTCTCTAGGTTCCAAATTCTCACAAACATAGCCAAGGCCGCAGCTAGTGATCAAAATATATTCATTGAAAAGCACAGCCGTCTCTTAATTTCTCCCTGATATCTTTTTAATGGAGTATTATAAAAGCGTTAGGCTGGCTGCTTCCAGCCTCCAGAGGTTATTAGATGAACAGTTCTACTAGTTTACAGTTATTTAAGATGAAAAGATTATTAGATTACCTATAATGTGGTTAAAGAATCTTTATTAACTAACTCTCATTACTAAAAAAAAAAAAAAAATATATATTTATTGAGGTATATTACAGCAACATAATGATATTAGCGAGCGTAGGTTTATATTAATAGCTTACAACATTTTTATTTAATTTTTATTACATTTTTATTTAATTTTTATTAAAATTTTATTACATTTGTATTAAATTTTTATTAAATTTAACTTGCTCAATTGTAAAAAAAAAATCTATATCATACTTAAGTAGGTGTATAGTGGCCGGCACGTAACTTGGCACGGTTTTTGCGTAGTTGGAGTAAGTTCGCTCATTTACACTTATTGCAACAAAAAAAATACACTTTTATTGTTTCTCGTTATTCTATGGTTATTGTCATAACTTATTTTTGAACATGTCTGTTTAGAAGGACGTTAAAAAAAGGAGAGGAACGACTGACGACTCTTGCCAACTTACGTACCGGCGGCGATAGGTAACAAATAATTACTATTATGTACACTTTGTTCATTCTATAAGTTGTAGGTAGTTGTAGCTGGACCAGATAACTGTATCCTAATGTTGATTGTGAACTTATTACAAAACTTAGGTGCCTACAGCGTACTTGACATAACAGAAACAGTCGAGAGGTGTCGTGGAACACCTTCGCTTTTGCATACTTGGCGAATGAGAGCTAGTCCGAAAAAGTGCAACATTTTGACTGTCACGACACGTTCGTATAACGTGACATAAGAATCTTCGTTCCAAGAAGTCGGCAGCTGAACTGCGCAAAACATCCACATTTCAATTCTCCAGTGAACACTTCTAGGCCAGCACCATCGTCCACCGCGTGATTGTTTGCCACCAGGTCAAATATTGATCTACACGAACCATCTAACGATTTTTTTTATACAAAACAAACTGTCTAAAATGCTATGTTTTCACAAATTAAAATGAAACCTCAAAAGTACATAATTACTTAAGACAGTTCATGAAGTTCTCTTTGCATTAACAAGATTCTCGAACATAATTACAATTCGCCGAATAATTACGAATCAGAGGCCTTTGCCCTCGTCCCGATCGTCGGAGATCCGATCAAACAGTGATTACAGACTCGACGATGTTTGCACTCTTAATAGATCTATGACAGGCAAAACTTTTCAGGGCAAACTCCAACAATAATTCACCATCCTGTCAATCGAAAATGTACTTTACTGTTAAGGAAATAGAGGCTGAGGTAACGGTAAATAATTTTGCAGCACTTATCAAGTTTGTATTGCAAAGATTGGATTAAACGAATCGTTTGATTGAGTTAGTGTATGAACGGTTCTTATGTCGAGTTTTGTTCAGTCTTTCAGATGATTAAGATTTCAAAATAGAATTTTTAAGGCGCTCTTCTCTTTTTTACTTGTACGAAAAACCCATCAGCGACAAATGACGAATGATCTTCCATACAAACATTGACGCACCTATTTAATCCCCATTCATGAGATGTGTTAAATAAATTGCATAAATGAGGAGCTTTTGTCCAAAATTTCATTCTTCTACACCCAGCGGTTTAGCCTGTGCATTGTCTTTCAGTGAGTGAATAAATAAATTAAACATTTTTGTTAAGTAGATAGCAACTTGTGTTAAAAACGAGACCGTTCTGAAATTTAAGTTCAATAGAATGCATTTAGTAATTAGGTGTCCAGTCTTACTGCAGCTGATTATCAATATCCAAAATAGATTGACGGTCTTCGCCTTCCATAAACCAATTAGTGGTTAATGATTTATTATTCTGTTGTTCATACACTCAGAATTCTAACTATACCCGCAAGAACTTTCTCAGATATTCGTATGGCCGCGGTAACCGGCGGTGTTAGCTGTTGCCCGCGAATTCGTCTGCAATTCAGGATACCTATAATGCCTATATATGTATATATATTTTCAAGTCATGGTCTACCCATGTGCCCAATTTCATTCAAATCCGTTCAGAGTTTTAGCGTGGAAGCGTAACAAACAAACATACAAAAAACAATTCATTTATCTTTATAATATTAGTCTTATTACAAAACAGCTATCTTCAAAGTCTTCAGTAATGCCGATGGCGGGCACGACTAACTCCATAGTTATTACTATGTATGTCTATGTATGTAGTTTGTATGAGGGTAGAATGAACACTGCCCTCTCATACTAATTGGTTCGTCTGTCTAGTTGTACTTTATTTCTTTGATAAACTTTGTCTCCGTTAAATACAAATCTTCCTCGTAGAACAAACAAAACCCACGATCCGTTGTGGGCAGGAATAGGTGGTGGTGTACGTTGTTTCAAATTCCATGTCGTTAAATATGTAAAGATAAACCTATCGAGAATGTCAGCGGTCATTATTATCTGTGGAAAGTAAATTCGAATTCTGTCTCTCTAAGTAGGTACAGTATAGTCTACGCGTTGCTCAAGCTGTCAATTCAATTCAGTCTTTTTGTAGGTACTGGGTCTTTAGAGGTGAGGCATGTGAGTATTGATAAAGAATTTGCCTATACTTTTGGGTATCGTCGATCAAAGATTAACTAGGACCATTTTAAAAGGAAATTAGGTACACAAAACAAATCTATTCCGTTTACACCCCACACACGGATAGCTGTGTAGGTATGAATAGTTACGCACACAAAAAACACACGGGTTATTGTCACTGTGTGCGTAAATTAATGAGTCGGTCGGACGGGTACGAATAGCAAACTGTTTGTGAGCTGTTTGTGTGCGTATGATATTCCCACATATACCAATAACCGATATACCAATGTATAGTAATCATAACTGAATGGGTTCCAATATGTCATCATTATAAATATGGGTCCCATAGCCGGTCCGTGAAAGCATCTGGCATAGATAGCGACGAACTTCCCGTCTTAAGTTAAAAAACCCCGGCAGAGGAATATTGTTTTCATTTTTTGTCTTATAAGACATCAATTTTGTGTCAATTAAAATTATTCAAGCAAAATATTAAAAAGGTAATTAAATTAAATCAATAAAATAAATTGAAATATTTTATTAAAATAATAAACTAAGCGTAGGAATACGTTCTATTGTTCTTTTTCGCTTGGGTCCTTAGTGAATGAGCCAGCTCGTTTCGTTTTGATGGAGGCGGATTAGTATATGAGATTATGATTATCTCGGATAATTATATCTCTTCATGGATATGATGCTTTAATACTAGTATTTTGGCAAGATATTTAAACTCATTTAGGAAGCTTAGAAAAGTTACCGTTTGAAATAAAGACATATTTTCCTTATAATAATCATTTATGTTCTAACTATTATTAGAATTAATTATCTTTTTGTATCCACGTGTTTCTGTGATAAATAAACCTATTTTTCTTTCTTTCTTTCACACTCGTATATTCACGACTGAATAAGAATATTTTCTATGGTAATAAAGTAGATACCTACTTACCCCAATTTGTCAAGGCCCTTTGCAAGATCATTAATGATACCTTAAAAATTAAACATTCGAGAAAATCGTGAAATATTTAGCTCGAAGTTTTGTAACACCACTGACATCAAAGGACAAAGCTTGCCTTGATTGGCGTAAGCTCCTTTGCAGCCACTTCGTTAGTGAGGTGCAACCTTGTTCCTAACGGCGTAAGGTTTATATCAAGTCTTCTTGGGTGAAGTGGTTGAACGTGATAAGTGGGTATTTTTTGCAAAGGTGTGTCGTGTCCCTGTATGCGTATATCTTCACAAATCAACGTTCGATTGTGTGGGTAGTTATGTGGGAGTAAAGAAAATGATCATATTTTTTATTTTATTTATAAGCACGTTGATCTTCTCCGTGAGATATTTTTAATTTTCCGCGCCTGAATACGAGTACCACACATTTTTTTTATTTCGTTCTTCGTCACCTCAATTTTTATTTATTATTTCAGAAACATAAAGAACTCCCACGCTTCCTACTGTAAAAATAAGACAAAAGTCTTAACTTAAAAAAAAATCCATTCCGCTAATTACTTTGCCGTTATTTATTTAAATTGCATTTTTCTTGTTGCATGTTAGTTAGCTAGATAGATCCAACAGTTCCTTAGTGTATTTTTGTGTTCGCTAACACACTATGATAGACAGCTAAAATCTCAAAAAACAAACCGCTTTTTTGGTTTCTTTAAAAATGTTTGTTAAACTCTGGAATTGAAGAAGAGAGATCATCTGGCGTTAGACACATGCACTGTAAAAATAACACAATGCACAGTTGAACAACCGTACTCATGCAACTATACAAAAGCAACTATCTTACGAGTAGCTCAGTTTAACCCGCATAGTCCTTGAAATCTCTCTACAAACAATGTATCGTCTCTGGTGCGATCTTGCGTGAAGGTGAAGATAAGTGTTATTTTTCTTTGTAGTTCGCTTGCCATGTAAACAAGGCACAAGGTCGGATCGATCGCGACGCCGACATTTTAATAAAATATGTTCGGTACATGGAAACGCACTCAGTTTTTTGAATGAGAACTTGAAGTTGTTTTGTTCTGAGATTTTTTTTAGGAAATAGACCTCCAAACTTATTACTTAGTGGTTTCCTAATTTCTATTCCCAAAGTTATTAGTTAGTTGGTGTTAGTAGTTATTTATTCCTCAATTTTCATGATTGCACCTACTATTGTTTGTCTCTGCATCACCCAGAGGTTGACTGGTAGAAAATGCCCGCCTCTGTACATTTATGTACTTGAAGTATGTACTTGAAGTATAAATAAATAAATAACAGACTGTTGGTTTCACATAGAGCTACTGATGTCTGGATCGAATATTCCGAATCACAGTAAGGACTTAGTTTTACTTAATCAACTCTAATAAATATTTAAAAAGAAACTATTTATAGTCGCTCAACGGCTTTTAATGTACTCCAAAGTAAGAAGCAGGAATGTTTTTATCACTACTGTTGATTTTGATTTGCTTATTTACAAAAATCAATCTTTAATCGATTCTGTAATAATGGATACATCGTGGGTAAGAATCGTGGGTTGAATAAAAAAAAAGCAACATTAAGCACCAATTTTAATAATTTTACTTGTTCTTTGCGCTTTAGTAAAGATGGACGTATAACCTTCCTAGTGTTATTTAGTAATTATGTTACTTAGTAATAATGTATACAATAATAAAAACCCATAACTCGTTTTATTGAAGTGTTAGTAGAACCTAGACTTCCTATAAATACAAATCACGGATGAAAAGATAAAGTCGCTCTCCAAACTAATTATGCTCATAAATTGACAGAAATATACTGTATCTCGTTCGCCAACCTTAGGAGCAAACTGTTTTCTTGTTAACAAACACTTTTTGTCGACCAATTTTAATTTTCTCATACGGATGGTAATAGCTTTTATTTCAATGCAAATACGAATCTTCCATACATTACCATGAATAAGACAATTTGAAGTAAACAATAATGCTACCTATCTTTTTTTTTAACTTAAACGTAACCTAAGGGTTAGAAAGAGAAATAACGATCCGCACGGAGGTGTGATGTGCGAAATACGTGGGAGTGGCCATGTTAACTTCAGTCTGAGCGGCGCCGGCACATGCGTCACAGGTGTAATTGTTTTGTCCCGTTACCCCGGCGGTGCGTGCGCACGAATTTCGCGACTATGGTGTTTTTGTACACAAACATTCAATATTGTGAAATGGTGAGAATGTTGGCGAAAGTTTTTTCCAAAGCCTGGAAAAGTGTGATGCAAACATTTAAATCTCTGTTCAAAGATAACCGAAGTTCTTTATGAGCGTAGATAGTAAATAATAATGTCAGCGCGGCGCAGCGGCCCGGTGACGACTCCTCCCTCGATAGAGCGTCGTCGCAGATGCAAGAAACGATCAGAATAGCCAGTAAAACTAAAACAGCACATAAAACCTTAATTTTTTTTTTAATTACTTATTTTCTCTCTGAAATAGGTCAATTGAATTAAAAATCAGTTGGTGTGTCTGCGGTTTTGCGCATTTAACGTTACACGTTGTATACATTTCCTTTTTCAAGTTAATTGTATTCTATAATATTCTAGAATATTGTAGAACATCTAGGTACTTGTGATGTGGGGGTATATAAAGCCGCCCTCGCGATCTGTTTAGTCATTTTGAAGAAAAATGGAGGAGCAACAAGTTCGTACACAATACTTATACGAGGTACTTGTTAGGCCACAGTGCGCGGGCTGCGGCTGACAATATCAACACTGCATTGGGCGCTGGAAGTACAAGCCATGCGACGGTGTCCCGATGGTTTGACCGCTTAAATCAGGAGACAGGAGCCTTGAAAGTCAGCCACGCTCATGACAACCACCCGCAGTGAATGCAGACGATTTACGCCACGAAGCGTAAGCACTTAACTGCAGTCACCAAGCCGTGGAATACCATCTGCATGAGCTTAGGTATCGAAAAGTTTTGACTCGGTGGGTACCGCACATTCTTACAGACGCCAGTCGTGTAGTCCGTGTCGCTATCTGTCAATCAATTTTGCTGCGACTCCGTCGTAAAGAGTTTTTGTCTGATCTGGTTACTTACTTACTACTTTGGATTCGTTACGAGAACGATGCACGTCGTGCTTTTTGGCTGTCTCGAGAAGAATCGCCACCAACTCAACCGAAGCTGAGTCAAAAGAAGCGCTTAAAAGTTCTGCTGTGCTGTTTCTGGGACGCGCAAGGCATGCTGTTTTATGAACTATTACACAATGAAACTATAAAGCTGACAAATATTCAACTCAACTCACCAAACTATCTGCTGCTATCAAGAAAAAACGACGAAGACGAGTCAATGTAGTTTTACTACACGATAACGCTCGACCTCACGTCGCATCTGCCGTTCGCCAACAGTTGGAGAACTTGGGCTGGGAGACGATACCCCACCCACCCTATTCCCCAGACCTTGCCCCATCAGACTATTATTTTTTTAGAGCACTGAAACAACATTTGCGGGTAAACAATTTAATGATTTCTCTGAGGTAGAGTCGGAGTTGAACAACTTTTTCGAGGCACAGCCACCAGAGCTTTAGGCGAAAGGCATCCAAACTTTGCCGGATCGTTGGCATGAAATACTAATGGTGATTACATCATTGACTAAGCTTTTTTTATTCTAATAATAATAAAATATATAAAACGTAAACCAAGTGTCTCATTACTTTTGTGCCAATCTGATACATACCACCACGCACTCTTGACGACCAAGACCTACAGTACTACCTACGCGCAAGACAGACGCATTAGTCCGCTAAGTATTGGCGCGGAAAGTAATGGCACCCGCGCGTGTGGCGAATGCGAATATTATAAACTATACCAGCTGCTGACCGCCGCCGACTGTACCGCGGTCTGCGCGTAATGGACCTCCTTGTTAAAGCCGTGCGGAATATTAAATGATCACATTGGTGTTGTTTTTGGTAGCATGACGAGTCTTAAAAGGCATCGGTTGGGAGGTTTGACAGAAAATTGGGACCAAAATAAATCGGAGTAGGACGATTTTCAGAAAAGAGCGACGTAAGTTTTACTATAATCAGTAAGTAAATGATAAGAAAAAAAACTTTAAAGTATATTAAATACAGGTACTCATTTGACAAAATATAGGGTGGCAGGGACACAACTTGTTACCATGGATTCAGTACACATGCCAAAAGAGATAGGTAACCACGCACGCACACTACAAAACTATATCGCTACTGTTAAAACTATTCATTACGTACTCCTCACAATTACAGCCACGCATAAATCGCGTTCGTAGACTGAGTGCGCTAATGTCATCTAAACGACAGTATAACATAATTTCGCATTGAAAACTAAAGCGTTTGTAGCCCAACGAAAAAGCAAAATACTTCTGAATACTACTTGTGTGAGTTCGAATTTCTGAAGTGATGGTTCTTTTTGTCATTTAATATTTAAAGCTAAATCAATTAGAACACATTTTGGTAAGAAATGGTTTTATTTATTTAAAATAGCTTAAATCAATAAAACCATTTTTAATAAATATCTTTAATTAAAAATAAAAGAACATTAAAAGTTTTATTATAAATGCAACAATATTTAAAACATACCATTACATCTTTTTATACAATTATATAATAAACAATGGGCGGAGTGAATAAACATGTTTCATAGACAAAAAATGTAATCTGATCCAGTAACAAATCAAATATCAAGTCAAAAGTCATTTATTCAAACTAGGCTAAGAATCAGCACTTTTCCAACGTTAAAATTACAAAATAAAGTCCCCCAAAACGCCCGCCCTTCACCACTTCTCAGTGCTTTCGCTGGGAAGAAGAAGTGGCGCAACAAACTCCCCAGCAGAAGAAGTGGCGCAACAAACTCCTCAGCAGAAGAAGTGCCGCAACAAACTCCCCAGCAGAAGAAGTGGCGCAACAAACTCCACAACAGAAGAAGTGGTGCAATATACTCCCCAGCAGAAGAAGTAGCGCAACAAACTCCCCGGCAGAAGAAGGGGCGCAACAAACTCCCCAGCAGAAGAAGTGGTGCAACAAACTCTCCAGCAGAAGAAGTGGCGTAATAAACTCCCCAGTAGAAGAAGTGGCGCGACAAACTCCCCAACAATAACATCAACCGCCGACTTATTTTATTATGGCTAAATATGCTGCGAAACTATTGAAGATCTGATAGTATTAAGTATTTTGTTTATCCTACTCATTTCATCTTTAATGAAACACTCAATTTATAAAGTGCAGACAGAACACTTCAAAATCAAAATTAACAAAAAAAAAAGGAGATCACAAAGGCTGAAACTTAAGAGCGCGCCACTACAGACCAACGCGAGATTATATTATTATTATTCTGCCTATTTTGTGATTTTTAAGTGTGTGTATCGTGTTATTTTATGTGTCAATGTCAACTAATTTAATTCTATGGACTTCAATGTCTGCAAATAAATGATTATTATTATTACTATTAATGTGTCCTTAATAACAAACTCTTAGGTCATATAGATACCGAGATCCAGATCGCCCAATATCACCAAAACAGCATCATATGGACTCTTAAAGCAGACACTACCTATTTTAACAAATCACTAACACTTCACTCCATTAACCACCATCTACATAACAGTCTAACACAGTTTTCATTTGAAACAGTTTCCAAATCCCCTGCCTTCATGGCCAAGCCCTGTCGCTCTGGTGACGAGGGTCACCTGAGCAGTGAGCCAACACCGCGTGACGGCGCCTATACGTAAGAGATCTTGTTATTATCTTGATGGCTATTCGACAGTTTGTTTGAGGACTGAATATTAATTGGGTTGTCGATTAGTGATGGATTTATGTAACTTGACTATGGGTTCGAGATTTTTTGCTAAAGGAATGCGATAAGGTAACTTGCAAAATTTTCTCACGTTTTTTTGCAATTTGCAGGGTCAGGATCAAAATATGATTTGCGACCGTAACAAATAAATATTTCCAGAATTACAATCATTAGTCATCAATACAACTCCCTTAGTTGGAGTAGGCCTGAAGTGTCATGATTTTATGAAATAATCATTCAATAGGACAATTTTAGTTGATAAAAACGTTTTGATTAGGGTTGCAAAATTCAGCAAACACCGGTCCTGTTTTACGAGTAAGTAAACGTTGTCCTATTTTTTTTATTTATTTAATTCAAAGAGATCTCTTATAATCCGTGGAAAATGTCGTGGGTTATACACTTGCTCACTCTGTATGAATTGTTTGTATATTACTGTAGTGTGTAACTGTTTATTTTCCTAAACAAAAAAATAAAATAAGATCTTTTATTGAGTTTTTGTTGCTGTGAAAATCCATAAAAAATATTATACAAGAAAACACGGTACAATTCTAACACCACGAAACCGCAAAATTCATATTTCGAACAACACTCTTTAAACACGCGAACTTTCAGCATCGCAGAGCTGCTTAAAATGCTGAAAATAACGAGCCTCCGACATCTCTACCCACAGAGAGATTAAAAACCTTTTTTGTTCATTTTGCATCTAAACGTGGGAAACAACTGTTGCTATGTGGCTTTAATTAAAAGGCCACATAACTGTAATAATTGTTCGTTTAGTTATTAAGCTGTGGTTTGGTTGTGTAATCACGGGATTACTTCTAGGAAAATAGGATATTGTTCTAATTAAAATTATCGCAATAAAGCGTAATTATAATGTTCTTTTCCACTAGCGGCGAAACGAAATTATATCTGAGCGGCAATTCTCGTAATTTTAAGAACGTTCACAGTCTGCTCTCAGTCTCAATCTGTCAAAAATACCTCTGGTTTCCCTACATTTTTTTACCAGTTTTTGACCTTGATTGTCGCTGAGATGAGATTGCTGATAGATTAATAACGGAAATTGGCTTTCTGTTGCACATCAATGTACAGACGTCAGCACATCAAGCTACTACAATTTGTCAGATTTCTTTAATAGATTTTCAACTTTATCGCTAAAGCATAAGGTTCAAAGTTATTGGGAAAATCTGACAGTTTCGGGTAGCTTGATGTGCTGGCGTCTGTACCAAAAATAATAAAACGACGATGACGCGTAGTGTGTTGGTTACGTGCTACGGCGTAGCAACAATATCATGGAGTCAGCTACGCCGTAGCAACTGACAATGCACTTCTATCTACACACATCTTACTGATTTTGACGCTGCATAGATGTAAATACAATCGAAATTTCAAACTATTTCAAGTCCTTTGAACCGTATTTCACGTGGACAAATAAAAGTATTAGATATTAAACCTAAATAACTCTAGATTTGAGTCTAACAAGTATAGAATGCATCACAAACACAGACCAGCCCAACAAAGTTCCATCCTTTGCTATTATTTACACGTCTTCAGCGGTATTTGATCAGCGCTGTCCCAAGGCGCTTTATGACTCAAGATAATAAAGTTGGTCCATTTTAAAAGGATCTTTCGAAGATTTGTTTTTGTTTGAACCAGGCCGAAAATATTAAAAAAAAAAATTGCGCATCTAACTGTGCACTGCCCGTCTGTCAAACAGAACACCAACATTTGCTACTATATTAACATCATCATCCTAGTGCCCTTATTGCAATTTATTTGAGGTCAACGCAAAATGTCTTCTTTCGTACATCCATCTCAATAGATACCGCCTTTTTAGAATTACTTTACACATAACACATACATAAACTCGCACCATCTTCCGGTGGTTAGGCAGAAACTACATAACGCCACCTGCTGCACTTTGTCAGTTCAGAGGCACCAGCAGCCACGCGACACGTCTTCGGCTACCGTCGACGCGCTGCCGCTGCCGCGCGTCGCTCGTGTATCTGAGCACTTACATGCCAATTTGCTTCTTAAACATATTTTATTTGCTACAATTAGCAGCATAGCAAATTAAAATAAAGCCATTCACTAGGTTTATCTGCAGGCCATATAACTACTTGTGTTTAGCATTTAATCCGCGGTTAAAAGAGCTAGTGAGAAAGCCTTTTTTAGTTTTAGTTGCCTTTCCATCCAAATTACCAGAAACCTACGGAATATGGTAAAAAAATCAACCTTGGTGTTTTCACGGTACCCTTTTTTTTTTTTTTTTGTTTCGGTGTGGAAAATCCTCATGGATGTCCACCACCCTGGGGCGGGCAGCGGGGTCTGTCAGACTCTTACTGACTAAAAACCACCCCGGTGTTCCCTCTCTCACCTACGCCGGGGGTCGCGGGAACGAACGATACTTCCGCAACCCCCGGATGTGCTTTTACGGTACCTTTAACTCAAGTTTATCGTGTACTATATATGTATTTGTTTTATTCAACTAAACTTTACATGTTCCGTTAAAAATATTTGTTTCTGCATGTCACGCTTTAAAAAGACGTTCATTGTATAACTTAATTTTAGGACAATTGCTAAAGCTGTTCAATCCAGTAGATAATGGCGCGGATTCTCTTTTTCACAGACTAAATTAAATTTAAGTTCAGTGCATCTTTTTCTTTTTATTTTAGTAGGAAAAGGACAGAAGATAAATATTAGTTTAGTGCTGTCAAATTAATCAGCGCCTGACGTAAATTGACGTATTTTTAGTAGCCAATTTTTTAATCACGTCGTAATAAACTTGTCTATGGTGTGTCTTGATTTGACAGGACTATAATAATATTTATCTTCTATTCTTTTCTCAATGAAATGCATGCGCTGAACTTAAATTTGGTTTAGTTTTTGAGCAACAGAACCGGCACTACTATTCATATCACACACACACACATACACCCATACGTCGCTCGTTCTCACGGACCCACACCACTTCACACATACACACACACACACACACACTCATCCACATACGTATAACATAACCTTATTAACAAAAGTTTAGTTTACGCTTAGTTACAAATAGTGTACAAGTAAATAACAACAAAAAATATTGTATATCATTGTAAAAGGGCGGAGACCTGGTGTCCTGAAATACAGGCTTAGAGCTTAGTTTAGGCACCAGTCTCCCACAATATTAAAATGCTGTCTGACTCTGATACCATCTAATATGTATTTTGTAATATTGTGGTGAGAAAATAAATATTATTATTATTATTATTATATTTGAATACGAGATAGAATAAGCGTCAGTGGTACTTTCTAGAAATGAATAGAACATTATTTGGTGCTGTAGGTACAAATAAAGATGGTCAAAATAAAAAATAAAAAATATTAGGTCATCCCACTTCCAGTGTCATATTTTTTTATTATTATTATTTTACAAAAACTGACTACTATACTATATAACCTTGTGACACTAATCAATAATCTCCACCACTATTAATCACTCGCTCCCAGACTGCTGGCAAATCTTGAACACCATTTAAAGTACCACTTTCATTTAATTCATCAATAATGCTCTTTAGTTTAATATCTAACTCCTTTTTGCTATTGTATCGAGTACCCGACAATTTCCTTTTCACATGGCCAAAACAATTGAAATCACAAGGATTCATATCCGGGGAATATGGCGGCTGAATAATTTCAATCCATCCTTTATCTTCAATTAAATTCTGAACTATTTTTGATTTGTGCGGTCTGGCGTTATCATGTCAAATTATAGGACTCGTTATATGATGTTCGTCTGCCCAAATAGGAATATTTTCTTCTAAAAATGACTTATATCGCTCTCCAGTCATAGTTGTATTTTCATCATAAGTTCTCCAAAAAGCAATGCCTCTGACATCCATAGCTACTATTAGTAGTATTTTTCGTTCATGTAGCTCTGCACGTGGTAAATGTTCAGCTGAAGTGCCCGGTTCAACCCAACATCGTGACTGATGTCTTTGACGAGGATTATAAAATTCGACCCAAGTTTCATCAAGGCATATGAATCTATTAAGTATATTTTTCTTACGGCGATACCACGATAAATGGCTACGCACAGTTTCATAACGAAACTCCTTCTGATCCGTGTTCAGAGTGTGGGGCACCCACACTGCACTTTTATTGACCAGACATAAATCCTCCGTGAGTACTCTATGTATAGTGGAATGAGGAATGTTAAGTTGAGTGGAGAGATCACTGACACTGACCCTACGTGACTGACGAAGTGCTTCCTTGATTTTGTCCCTTGCTTCTAATCTAGTCGATGATAATGATCGAGGTGCTCGCGGCTCATCTTCAGCTGTGGTTCTTCCTTGTTTGTAAATTTCAAGCCATCAATTTACGGTTCTTTTATTTAAGGCGTTACGACCAACACACTTTACCAGTAAGTCGTGCGCAACTCCTCCAGAGTAGTTGAGTAAAGCACAAAACTTTAGAAATATACGTTGGTCCACTACATTAATAGATTTTTTTAAATCTTCCATTTTAAATCAATGCACGTCTTGACAATACAACACACCAAATTAAACTAACATGATTGTACAAGACAACACATGTATTAACTATTGCATACCATTGCGCAATACATAAATATTGGAAATAAAAAATATGACACTGTAAGTGGGATGACCTAATATTTCTGCCCCTCCCCCCCTTGCCCTTGTGTGTACCTACAGCTCTTAGTACTTCTACTACTTTTAGTTTTCACAAAAAGTAGCCACTGAAGCACAACTAAGGAACTTTTTGCTAAGCTCTTTTTGCAATTAACAGTAATAATGTTGATGACTGTAAACCAGAAAAGTTTGGGGGTCTGTGGTTAAAAGATACGCCGTTTTATGAGTACTGCGGGCAAACTTACGGACAACTCCGGATAAACTCCGAATTTCTACGTTTCAAGTATTTACTAGTTACGGTGTCTAAAGTGTCTTTTAGGTTGCTCGTGTAGTTTTTGGTGAAGAAATCATGCTAATTAAATATTTAAAAAATGGTATTTATTACCTTTGTACCTATTTTCTGTTCTGTTTTTTTTTCTTGTCTGTTTATATATGTGTCTACATAAATGGTAAAATAATAATAATAAATAAATAACCTATTTGCATAATATAGTACAAACACCAGCACATCAAGCTACTACAATCTGTCAAATGTATTTAATACATTTTCAACTTGATCACTAAATCATAAGGTTCAAGGGTGATTGGGAAAATTTGAAAGTTTCTGGTAGCTTTATGTGCTGGCGTCTGTATATACAAAGATCGAGACTGATGGAAATCCGGTGACGAAATAATGTACACCCAGCAGTGGGAAAAAAGGGGTTGAATAAAATGAACACAAATCATGAAACGAACGAAAACGAACGTTGAAGGCAAATGACCCAGTAGTTAACCATCCCATCCCGTAAAGCACTTCCACTAAAAACCAATCACAAGCTGTAGCCGTCACCCGGTACACAACAACAGCCGCATCGAATCCAATCCATTATCCATGTGCCCGTACATATGTAGAAGCTTTTGGTCAGCAATACACGTGCCGCCGGGCGATTATAATACAGTAATCATGTGCGATTATTTGGTCACCATTATTGGTATTGGATTGTGTGTCAGCGAACCAGACGGTGTAAGGCCAGTAGCTATAGGTTTAGCTTTAAAAGCCTGAAAACAATTTAAGCTTTTAGTCTAATTAAAACTATAGTCATGTTTGTTTGATGTGTTATGGCCCGGCAACTCAAACACAAGGCGTCTAGACGTTACGAGTCATCAGCCTTCAATCCCTATTGCCGTATTTTTTGCGGATGTCGGGCAGTTTAGATCGGTGTCTTGTGCGTCCGAGCATGCTCCAATTCTAAGGGGCTAAAAAATCTGAACATTGGTGATACTTTTCTTCTTCCCTTGCCGGAAACTTAAGTCCAGACGGCCATGACCTTGATATATGGATAGATCCTAAAGAAGCGCTCAATACAGACGGTGCAGCGCCGCCTGAGTTTTGGCCTCTGTTTGGGCGAAGTCGATTGTATGTAAGTAACTACCCATGTAGTGTCCCCCATTGCTTGATCTCCAGAATGTGGGTAGAGTGGCGACTCCCATCGTGAACTCTCTGAAAGAACTACCTATAATATCGAAGAAAGATAATCATCCCAAATTAAATTCTCCGTTAAGTCCCCAACCATTTCAATAGAAAATATTTCTAGATCCGTTCCGCTAGCGGAACAAAATATAGTTATTGAAAAGTTGGTGAGTTCCGCGCGGGAATCGCATTCGCAAGGGATCGGATGTACTTAGTCGAGATTGCGCCGTTTATGTCGCACGGCACGGGTAAGGGACGACCGGGATCAAATGGGAATCCTTTTAGGTTCAGGGGATATTTTTATGGCTTGAACGTTTTCTATCTATTTTCAAGATCCGACTAGAGGAATGGCATTTTATTTAAATCTCAGTTCATAAAAGGTTAATTTACATGTAATTTGAAATGTTCTTCTACTGCTTGGCCATCTACCCTTTAGGTACACGTACTATCAACAGTTATGAAATTAAAATTTCACTTTTTATAAAAAAGCCCGTTGCGTCGTTTTTTAAACGACGCAACAGATTTTAATGCAATTTGAAACAAAAATAGATACACAATTCTGGAAGGTTTAAGTGATTAATACATTACACAAAGGCGCCATTACACAATGTCGCCATAGCATCCATTCCAAGGGGGAGGGGGGGAGGGGGGACTTGTATTAAATAAACTAGAGGATGTAATGTCGTACGGTATAAACGCAGCTGGCAGTATATCGGGCGCGCGGGTTTAATTTTAATCGGTCAATGTTATTCGCCCATTGTACTGCGCCCAAACTTACTGAACTATGGTAAACTCGTTGTGTGATCCATTCACGATGCAGCCGTAAATCATTTTATTGCTATGATCCTTTTATTGTTTAATTAGTCGTTACAGGGACAGTTAGTGTAATGTTATCTATATCAAAAACACCGTGAGGTAACCTGCACTTTGAGTTAATATAAGTCTGAAATCGCCAACCCGTCTCGAACAAGCGTGATGATCAATTACATTGTTCGTCATTTATCTGTAAGAGAAGAAGCCTTTGTCCTACAGTGGATAAAGATTAAGATGCATTTATTTGTATACGCATCTGTAACATGATACATAGATATGCACTTAAGGATGGAAACGGGTTTAATATCGCTGGTTCAACAAATTTTGCCAAATTCGGCGTACAACATAGTTTAAAATATTTCACTGGAATTATAAATTAGGATATAATTAAATTATGGTGAAAATTCAATTAATTCAAATACATAATTACAGTCCATACAAAAATATAGTTAAAACAATAAAATTAATAAAACTGAATACATAATAAATTACCTAATTTCAACATTAGTCATTCAAAAACAACGGGGATAAATATAATGACCACCATAAAATGCTTTGATACCCTTAGTTTTGTAACCAAAAATATCTACTTAAAACCAGAAAAATAAAGTCTAAAAATACAATAGTACCAGCTATTTTAGTCACGACTCCACTTTAAATTGTATTCGACCACCAAATTTAGTAAATGATCACCAAATCTACTAAAAAAAACGGAATATTATTTTCCAGGCGACTAACAACTTAAAAGGGCGACTATCTATTTGCTACTAAAAATAATGACATGGCGACTAATATTAACAGTGGGATAACAAACTGTATTATAGGCAACTATAGGCATCTCTGAAGACTCATTCCCAGAAAAACACAAGATTGAACTTGAGAACTTAGGATGCAAGAGCGAGCGAAGCGAGCTCGTGACTTGGGGCACCCCGATACGGACAGGTTAGGTTCGAAGGGGATGACGGGGGCTCAAGTGAGCGAGCGGAGCGAGCGAACGAGCCCCCGTCATCCCCTTCGTGTTAGGTTCCTTTAAACCCTGCAGACAGAAATAGGGGCCCCGCGAAGCGGGGCTCCGTCGACTACGCCTTATTATTATTAAAGATAATAATTAGTGTACTTGATATACAACCTCGTTGTTTAATTTAAGAATGCCCATTTTCTACTTTTCATCCGCCGTCAGTAGCTGCCAACCTACTATTTTTGCTACCGTCTTTAATTATTTTTTAATCCCAAATTCAGATTAATCTGTCGCCGCGTTAAATACATGCCAAAAAAAACTACTTTTGGAATAACAATGATTTATTTGGACTCATTTTGCTTAAATAGGATAGCAGAATTTAAAAACTTTGGTTATAATTTTACTTTAAAATGTTGGTTTAATTTTGGTGATCATTTACTATTTTTGGGTTACTCATGATTTACTTGGAGTCATTTTACTTAAATAGGATAGCAAAGTGTTAAAACTTTGGTTATAATTTTACATTAAAACGCGAGTTTCATTTTGGAGATCATTTACTACTTTTGTCTGCTATTTGTTACTATATCTGGTGGTAAGTTAAACATAAGCCAAAAAGAACACCATGGTAACAAAAATTATAGTATCCCGTAATTAGTATCTTTTTTAGTTCTCTCTTGAATGAATTAATATTAATTTTCGTAAGGGAATTAGGAATTTTATTGTATATTAATGGGTCAAGCATATTAAATTTTTTTTTAGAAATGCTGTTATTTCGGAGAGTATTTCCACCCAAACTCTGTACTTCTAACGTCTATTTCTATTTGTATTATTAATCAGAAGGGGAGATAAATATGAGGATTGGTTTTTACAAACTGCGATATTTCTAATATGTTAAGTGAAGGAAGTATTAGAATTCTGTGCTTTATAAACATTGGTTTGCAACTGCCAACAGTTGGCAACCCAAACAGCCCGTATACAACGCTTTTGTGCTTTGAACGCTTTTGTCCTTGAGTTGAATTGCCCAGAAAATTATTACAAATCTTAATACTGATTCAGCAAGCCGGTGATACGCTGTAAGTAAAGTAACTGTGTTGAAAAGCGGTGCCAACTTATAAAGAACATAATAAATTAATTTAATAATTTAATTTTTTTACAAAGTTCGTTAATGTGAGTTTTCTAATTTAATTGCTTGTCAATGATTAATCCTAAAAATGGGGCTGATTCAGCTTCTTGTATTATATTATCTTTGTTTACTAAATTGAATTTTGGTGTACTCGTATTACGTAACTTTTCTCGCTGTCTAAAATGTCTAATAATGTTTGTTTTACTAAGATTCATTTTCAAATTATTATCATTAAGCCAGGTAATTACAGAATTAAATGAATAATTCGAATCAGAATGGTAGTAAATCATATTTTTAGGTGCTATGGTTACAGTACTGTCGTCAGCGAAAAAGGACAAGGGTTGCTTAGTTGCGTTTGGTAGATCATTAATGTATAGTAGGAACAAAGGAGGGCCTCATACACTGCCCTGGGGAACACCAAATGTGATGAAACGCTTATCAGACGAGAAAATCTGTTCCCTTTTAGTTTGAATATTAAACTTTAATATTTGGGTTATTTGATGGCAGTTATGACATGTCACAATAAATAGAACAAACGGGTAAAGATTTCTCAACTTGTGAAGAAACTACGTGTAAAAAGTCATATTGAGGTTTTTATTTTTCCTGAAGCCTTTTTGCTTATCACACAGAATTTCATTGAGGTCTATGTAGCTATTGAGTTCACTGTAAATATTGTGGAACAGTAAAAGGCATTGAAAATTAAATCAAGATCGGTAAATAGTTTTCTAAACATTTTTTAAATAGCATAGTGCATAGGTGTATTGGTATTGTTTAAGTTTCATGTAGACAGTGGGCTTTGTTCTAAAAATAAGTAATCCAAACTGGGTTCATGCTGAGAAATGGAAAATCCTAAGCACATTGCCCAAACCGAATATCGAAGTCAGGACCTCATGCTGCCTCAAACAGTTGTATTTAACCGCAAGCCCAAAGAAGCCGTCTTCATTATTAGTTAGTGCATACACATTAAATATGCAAACCCTACAGGTAATTTAGTATATTAATTAGATAGGCCCAGGTGAAATAAAAGAAGTGGACTGTATTTCAAGGTTATATTGTCTTTACAACGGTCAATATTTAATTTAATAAAAGTCATGCCATCGTGGTCGCGTTGTTAAAAGGAGTGTTGGAGGGCGCGCGAGCCGTCGTCGAGCCGCCGCGCTACCACGCCGCCCGCTCCCCTCTGCTCGATGATGCATGTGTGTTTCGGAGGTGTTAACGTGTGCGTTAACATTAATAACAGTTCGTGGCTAGCCAAGAATATTTAATCATGTCATTATTGTCTCCAGGCACTATTTCCTATCATATGATGATGGACAGATTGACAAAGATGACACGACCGGACAAGATGACAACGTTCGAACAAGATATCCTAAAAAGTACCTTTTATTTTTTCTTTATTATAATATGTTGTGTCTTTTTGTCTGAGCTTAATAAATGTATTGCCTGTTTCTTTCTCATACAATATTTTAGGTTCTTTGAATCTTTGTAAGGCTTACATGATTTGTTGAAAGAAGTTTTTTTTTCTTTTTTTACAAATTTATCTTAAACAGATCAACAGCCCGTGCCTAAATAATAACAGCCGCACAGGTCGATCGATCAGGTTAAGCTACGCTTGCCGCGGTTGGTCTGTGGATGGGTGACCTTTACATGCCTAGGAAAGCACGTTAAGCCGTTGGTCCCGGCTGTCATTCGTAGATCTTTGACAGTCGTTACGGGTAGTCAGAAGCCCGAAAGTCTGACAACCAGTCTTACCTAGGGGTATCATATTACCCAGTAACTGGGTAGTGGAGGTCAGATAAGCAATCCCTCCATGTAAAATACTGGTATTCAGCTGCATCCGGTTAGACTGGAAGCCGACCCCAACATAGTTGGGAAAAGGCAGGCAGATGATGATCTTAAACAGATCAACATCAACAGGCACAAATAAATCCGTCTACTATTGAATTTAAACTAAGTTTGTCCTTTTTACATTGATGAACCATAAAAACATGGGAACATTGGCACCTTTGTATGTACGGGTTTGCTGAAGCCCCGGGCAGTCACAAATTAACACAAAGGAAGTAGGTTTTCTCTTGTTTCGGTTCTATATACCTACAACTGAATTAATGACTCTCTCTCTGACCGTTATGTAGCATTGGGAATACTTTTTATTTTGGAGAAGAAAGTAAATTATGAACGAAAAATTATGCTGTTGTATCTTTTATGTCGGAGAATCTTAAGGAACTCCCTCTACATCGACTACACTATACTGTCGCATCCGCTTAAGATCAACCCGTGGTCACAAAAGTCGATCGATTGCTCATTATGATTTGCATTTTTCTGTCTTTATACAACAATCGATGTCTGAATTCGTAATTTTTACGGAACAGATTTTCACTTCTGTAATATTACATTTTCATTTTTACAAAAATGAAAATCCGCTTCGCTTAGATTACGTATTACTCACAGATCCCCAAACTTAAAGTGGGGTTTACTATTAGCCAGGGGCGACCGGGACGCAAAAACATACTCTTTGCACCACGCACACCTTTGTACTCGTACGATTACAGAGAATGTACGAATTTGATTTTATATCAGAAAGTATCGACTGTATAGAATGTAACAGAATACTTTTCAAGAATACGAACACGCTGTCTTACGGGATCTTGTGTAAATATTCCCAACTACACACAACCTTTTGATCAAGGCAAATAAAACCTTATCTCACTGCAATAGGGACCATGAAGAGTGCACTAAAAAAGCCATTTAAGACTTACACCTAGGATGCTGGCAATCCATTGTAAAATGTACCCTTCGTACATTGTAATAAGAATCTTCCATTAGGAGGTATTGTTGCGGGTACCCCACGTGTCCTGATTGTAGGATATTTGTATTGATAGTTTTCAAATAAATATCTTGTTGTATCGCGCGGTTGATATTCAAGATGCGTAGAGAAGGACCGTGTTTTTTGTGTATATTTACTATAGTATAATATGTTTTGTCACGTAGTTCTGTAATGCGGGTTAGCGGGACCGTGTGAGGTGGCTCGTGGCAGTACCTATAGTGTGATTGGTAGCTGCCCGGTAACGATGTGACCTCTCTATCATTTCTTGAGGCCGTCGCTAGAGTTGCTGCCAATCAATTTTATACGGTGTATTGAAAAATAAAGGGGTTTAGTGTCTCTCTTAATTTAAGCTATCATTCTTAACTCTATCTGCCTAGCCTTTTCCCAACTATGTTGGGGTTGGCTTCCAGTCTAACCGGATGCAGCTGAATACCAGTATTTCACATGGAGCGACTGCCTATCTGACCTCCACAACCCAGGTACTGGGTAACACGATACCTCTAGGTAAGACTCGTTGTCAGATTTTCGGGCTTCTGACTACCCGTAACCACTGTCAAAGATCTACGAATGACAGCTGGGACCAATGGCTTAACGTGCTTTCCGAGGCACGGAGGGGTCTCGGTATGTAAAGATGGTCACCCATCCACAGACCCACCACGGCAAGCGTAGCTTAACCTGATCGATCGACCTGTAATAACAGCCGCTGTTATTATTTAGTCCACGTTCGCACCTACGTGAACACACAGCGGCGGTATTTTATTGCACACTGGATTTTCAACTCTCGGTGTGGAGCCGAAGGTTGAGAATCCAACAGAGCGCACATCAGCGCGTCAAAAACACATGGTTGAATTCTCTACTCTCGGCGCTCAGCAGTGCGTTAAAAATTTCGGCGCGCGTAAAACAATCGCCGTATGAGAAACGCACCCGTTCGGCCCAGGTGGGCTTAAAATCATGAGTTAGTAAGCTAGACGCAGATTCAGGCGGGAAAAATAATTTAGGTACCACGTTGTCTTCAGAGGCAAAGGTCATCAAGGTCTCATTTGTAAGGAAATGTCATATTTAAAACTCTCGCTATTCCTCCCGTTTTCTTTCCTTTCTAAGAAAAACAGAGCGAAAATGTAGGTAACACTAATCAATAGCTAGACTAGTGTTAAGTCAGCACTAGTTACTAGTAAGTTTCTTAGACACGTCGGAACATATTTCTTCGCTCGCCTGCAATAAGTCTGGCACGGAAGTATTATTGAAATAAGCTGGTTCTAAAGTGTGAAACACTACGTTAAACTTAGCTAGATAGACCTTGATTTTATAAGCAAGATTATATTTTAATATTAGGTCATCCCACTTCCAGTGTCATATTTTTTTATTATTATTATTTTACAAAAACTGACTACTATACTATATAACTTTGTGACACTAATCAATAATCTCCACCACTATTAATCACTCGCTCCCAGACTGCTGGCAAATCTTGAACACCATTTAAAGTACCACTTTCATTTAATTCACCAATAATGCTCTTTAGTTTAATATCTAACTCCTTTTTGCTATTGTATCGAGTACCCGACAATTTTCTCTTCACATGGCCAAAACAATTGACATCACAAGGATTCATATCCGGGGAATATGGCGGCTGAATAATTTCAATCCATCCTTTATCTTCAATTAAATTCTGAACTATTTTTGATTTGTGCGGTCTGGCGTTATCATGTCAAATTATAGGACTCGTTATATGATGTTCGTCTGCCCAAATAGGAATATTTTCTTCTAAAAATGACTTATATCGCTCTCCAGTCATAGTTGTATTTTCATCATAAGTTCTCCAAAAAGCAATGCCTCTGACATCCATAGCTACTATTAGTAGTATTTTTCGTTCATGTAGCTCTGCACGTGGTAAATGTTCAGCTGAAGTGCCCGGTTCCACCCAACATCGTGACTGATGTCTTTGACGAGAAGTATAAAATTCGACCCAAGTTTCATCAAGGCATATGAATCTATTAAGTATATTTTTCTTACGGCGGTACCACGATAAATGGCTACGCGCAGTTTCATAACGATCCTTCTGATCCGTGTTCAGAGTGTGGGGCACCCACACTGCACTTTTATTGACCAGACATAAATCCTCCGTGAGTACTCTATGTATAGTGGAATGAGGAATGTTAAGTTGAGTGGAGAGATCACTGACACTGACCCTACGTGACTGACGAAGTGCTTCCTTGATTTTGTCCCTTGCTTCTAATCTAGTCGATGATAATGATCGAGGTGCTCGCGGCTCATCTTCAGCTGTGGTTCTTCCTTGTTTGTACATTTCAAGCCATCGCTGTACGGTTCTTTTATTTAAGGCGTTACGACCAACACACTTTACCAGTAAGTCGTGCGCAACTCCTCCAGAGTAGTTGAGTAAAGCACAAAACTTCAGAAATATACGTTGCTCCACTACATTAATAGATTTTTTAAAATCTTCCATTTTAAATCAATGCACGTCTTGACAATACAACACACCAAATTAAACTAACATGATTGTACAAGACAACACATGTATTAACTATTGCATACCATTGCGCAATACATAAATATTGGAAATAAAAAATATGACACTGGAAGTGGGATGACCTAATATTAATAGTTTTTTACTTAGTTTAGTATATCCAGTGTATATTTTTATCCTCTTTAATAAATACCATCGGCAAGATTAATACAGTCTGGCTGTGAAAGCGACGCGGACCTGTTACAATGGATTCAGTACATGATTCTGCCCTCTGCGTTGAAATTCCGCTGGTTATTAAAAAAAATTAGCAGTTCCATACATTTTGTCCATGGAGGTATTGCACTTTTCTATGAAACAGTTGATTTTTTTTTGTTGTTAACGGACGAAAAATGTCTACGCTAGGGTGATTAATTGAATTCCTGTACACAGTTTGCGCGCGATGTCCCTGCTGCCTTGTATTTTTCAAATAGTTTTTGTCGCTTTTGAGTTTGACAACGATACAGCTTACATACTCATGTTATCATCATCTACAATCACTATGTTCTACTCAGTGGTTGGCACTAAAGTATTCTGTATTAAGATTACCGATACCGATTACCTACCGGCGATCCGCATGAAATTAATTTATTTGTTGGTTACTCTTATTACTTCTGTGCGCTAGTGTACTTTTTTTCTTAACTTTATTGCATAAAATTCAAAACGTGCCAATTACCTAATACGCATTTCTGGAGTTGTCGATTCGCACACTATTAAATTAACTTCGTGCGAATAGCCTACAGTGAAAATTAAATTACTTAAAAGTGTCGATTCACCCGTTTTGGGCGTGTAAATTCGTGGGAACAGGCCAATAAGCCAGAGCTTTAAATAGATTGTTTTTTTCCTTCTTGTAATCTACAAGTTTTTATCAAAAAGCGAGGTTGAAAGAATTATCTTTTCACAAAATAAAATTAATAATGACATTAATTATTGACAAGTCATGAATAATAATTGAACGCCATTTTTATGAAACTAATCAGTATCAACTTATCAATACTTACATTACCATTGTCAGGAGTAACAATAAAGATCGTAGGCGTTCAAAATATTAGAAATATATAAAATATTACTTTTTAGTAGTAAGTTTGAAATTTGTAGACTTGAAGTACATTGAACTACTCCGATAAACTTTTATATATTATGTTGATTAGAAAATAACTTTACTAAGGATTTTCAGTTTTCTTTTTGAAGCCTTCTGTTTTAACAGTGTTTAAATAAACAGAGGCTTATTATTACTATTATTATTTATTTATTTTAGAGAATCTCCATATAAGTACATAATTATAATCACAAAATAACAAAATCTTAAACTGTTAGTGTGTTAGTAATAATAATTGTACCTAAAATTATGTTAGTATGGTTAATACCTATACTTAACTGATGCCTATGACTGTCCTTAGCCACTGATTTAGGAAAGGACGGTCAAAACGGGTCGCAATAGCAATTAGGATGCTGTTACTGCTGCTCCGAAGACGGTGCAGCAAGGAGTTTCCTTTCTTGCGCATGATGGCTTGAGTGCTACTGAGCCGCTCAATCAGCTTATTTACATACAAATAAAAAAAAATTGTGGCGAGCTTAACCCCCTTGTCTCACACCATATTCCAATTTATAGTCATCCGATAAAGTACCGTCCCATCTTACCTGATTTCTCTGATTTGAGTACCAGTACTTAAGAAGAGAGGTACATTCCACCGGTACGCCGCGCTTCCTAGCTTCTCCCATAGCACATCATATGCTACGAGATAAAAAGCTTTTGATAAGTCGAGAAAACACACGTATTTATTCACAATTGAAACGGCAAAATACTTAGTTAATTTATGATTATTTTATTAAAATACTGTAATTTACTTGCCCATTTCACCTTCATCTCCCTAGGCAATAACTATTTTGAGATCGGCTTCCAGTATAGCCAGATGCAGCTGAGCCCAGTATTTGACATGAATCGTCTACCTCTCTGATCCCCACAACCGAATTACTGGGTAATACGATACCCCTTCGTAAGACTTGTTGACCTTACATACATTTAGCGACTATAAGTATCAGAGGATTAGCAGGTGGCGAGTTTCTACCCCCATGGTAAGAAGGCGTGAGTTTATGTATGTTTATATATTATCTACAACTTACTATTAACATTAATTCCAGCTATATATTATACGTTGTTCTTATTCAGCGCGTGACTAACCGTAACTAATAATAATGGTTAGGCACTGGTGACCCCAACATAGTTGACATAAGGCTAGACAGATGTCTAGCCTTATGTCTACTATATCGGGGTCAGCTTCCAGTCTAACCGGATGCAGCTAAGTACCAGTATTTTACTTGGAGCGACTGACTATCTGACCTCCACAACCCAGTAACTGGGTAATACGGTAACCCTTGGTAAGACTGGATGTCAGACTTTCGGGCTTCTGACTACCCGTAACGACTATCAAAGATCCACGAATGACAGCCGGGACCAACGGCTTAACGTGTTTTCCGAGGCACGGAGGGGTCTCGGTGTGTAAAGATGGTCACCCATCCACAGATCTACCGCGGCAAGCGTAGCTTAACCTGATTGAGTGACCTGTGCGACTGTTATTATTTAGCCACGGCCGTAACCAACCAATAACCATATTATGGTTAGCTGAATCACGTAATGCGGTTTCAATGTACTACATTGACTCGTTATACATACAAGATGGACGCCTAATATAACTATAGTGCTATTCAATGACTGTCGTGTAAACTATTAGGTGATACGAATTATTATACATTGATAACTGCTACATGATAAATGTGATAGTTTCGATGTGTGAAACTCAATCAATACCGGTTTTGTGTGCATACACACGAGCGAAACACGTTAACGGCAGAAGCAAGTGCAGCCGTCGACAGCATGCCGTTCGTGTATTTGAGCACCGCACTCAAATACAGTATGAGCAGCGCATTCAAAAACAAGATGAGCACCGCACTCAAATACAGGATGAGCACCGCACTCAAATACACGATGAGCACCGCACTCAAATACAAGATGAGCATCGCACTCAAATACAGGACGAGCACCGCACTCAAATACACGAGCAGTACATTGTCGACGGCTGCCGCCGACGCGTCAACGGCGGGTGTCGACGCCTGCAGCTGCCTCTGCCGTTCACGCGTTGTCGCTCGGAGTACTTTAACGTATGACATGACATAGTATACTTTTTAGTTCAGTAAACTGGTCTTACCTACTATAAATATTTCGACTACGCATCGTATATTCAAGTGAGCCAAGAATCCAAGCGGACTTGTAGAAGTAACATGCCTACTTGCACGCGAGAAGGTCGTTTAGTACATTGAATGTAAGGTAATACCCACCTGGATTTTAATAGCCTTAAAGGCATTCCTAAGTACAACTTACAACAAAGACAAAGTATAATAATTCTGAAGTACCAAATTGAAGAATTGTGTAACCTATTTATTGTACAAAAACATTTATGAAACATTTCTGAATTTCATTTAATAGATAGAGACCTCGCTAATTACTCTCAAGTTTCAATCATAATCTGATTAATTAGATACAAGCTTTTGAATTTTAACAAAATATTTAATTAATTATGTGCCTTCTAATGAGCAGTAGATTTTACATTACCCAATTCCTAGTAAAGACGCCAGCACAATAAGCTACCCAAAACTGTCAAATTTTCCCAATCAACCTTGAACCTTATGCGATGTTATAAAATTGATTATTTGTCACGTTACACTTTTCAAGGTAAATCATATCACAAAATAATAAAAATTTTCAAAACGTTACTTCAAAACGACCTTTACATGTCTTGTCTGCCAGTCCATAATAGGCCATTTTTGATTTGTCTTGTAGGCCATTCATCTCAACATATTTTCGCTAGGGGTCGAGCTGAAACTTCGGCTTGTCTGGCCCCTTTCTGCTCTAAACTCACAAGGAAACCTCGCGAGCTGTCCCTCACCGATTTAGTTGCGGCTTTACTATAATAATGTACATGAAAAATGATGAGATACGTATTTTTTTTTTTTGCTAAGAAACGTTTTAAAGGGGTGAAAATGACACTCAAAGTTCGTACCCCAAAATGATGGTTTGCAGTTTTCACATATTTCTAATAAAATTTTTGCAAAATGACTTAAACCATTAAAAAGAGCATAAAAAGTTATGAAAAATACCTTTATTCACATATTTATAAGAATTGTGGATATACATATTTTTTTTAAATTAAAAATAACAAAAAATTCATAACTCAAAAACTATTTATTATTTTTTAATGGGACCAATTTTAAGTCTTATAAATATGTGAATAAAGGTATTTTTCATAATTTTTTATGCTCTTTTTAATGGTTAAAGTCATTTCGGAAAATTTTTATTAGAAATATGTGAAAACTGCAAACCATCATTTTGGGAACGAACTTTGAGGGAGATTTTCAACCCTTTAAAACGTTTGTTAGCAAAAAAAAATACGTATCTCATCATTTTCATGTAGATTATTATAGTAAAGCCGCAACTAAATCGGTGAGGGACAGCTCGCGAGGTTTCCTTGTCAGAAGAAGAATCCTTTGCTATGATTGTTTTAAACTCGTTTTTGGTTTTTTACTTAGGGAGGAGATCTTCAACCTAAAATAGGGAAGTACCATAACGAAATAGCTACAATTTCGGATGAGGCTTATATTCATCTTAAAGGGTTATACATAATAAGAACGCTATCGAAAATGGCTGAATATGGTTAAACAGGTCATTATAACTGTGCCGATTAAAATCCACTCTCTAACCAGGAAAAGCATAGAAAATGGAATTCAAGTATTCAAGAAGAAACGAGCAAAAAGTTTTAACCTAGAAATGCAGTCATTAAAATAATGACAGAAAATTATGCAAAACTTTCAACTGAACTAATGACGATCGCTTTAAAATTACTTGCGAGAAAACTTCTACTGAGTTAAGAAAGCGTTTTCTTAGTTAATTAGCGGCTTCGATAATTACATTAGCAGCTGCAGGAGATGCTGCGTCGCGCGAGGTACCGACATTTAACTCTAGTTTAATGGCTCGACTTAAATGCGCAGTTAACTACAAGTTCATTTTTAATGTTAAAGGAAAATGAGAAAGGCACTGGAAGCCGCCGCGCCGGTGTCGTAAAGTGTTTGTTTAACATCTCAGCGTTCTCTTTTGTTTTGAGATGAATGTGAAAAAAATATGAGTTTCAAGGTTTACTAAGTCTTCGGACAATGAACTGTTTGTATGGGTGTTTGTGTTGTTTTTCCAGTATTGTGAGGAACCCTCTGAAATGATTTGAATTGAAGACTTTCCTGTATTTCCGTGTTATTTAAAGTAGTTTGTGGGAAAAATAACGCTACCTTTTAAGACGTCTTCTATAAAATTGATTGTAGGTTTTCTTGAGTTGACTAAATAGAAGAAATAAGGCCGAGAACGTACCTATCTATAAACGTAATTATCTCTTGTTAGGTACTTACCGTCATTGCTTTACGCTGGAGTTGATATATTCTGTATTATCTGGCTACCATTCTGGTAGACTCTGGTTAGTATATAATAATTTAAACCAAAACCAAAATAATCGATGAGCCAAAACCTAGCCACGTCCCATTTAAATCTGTACATAGAGTTACATAACTGGGTACACGCAGGCCGAAGAGTGCGCAGAACGTTCCAGCTCTGCCTACATTATGCTAAGTCCGAAGGTTCGCTTTGTCATGCTAATACAGATTCGTTACTTTCACGGCTCTGTATGAGCACTGACAGGTTTATTTATTTTGTATAAAATGGATTTGCGCTGTTATCTGTGTGCTCGTTTATCTAAGGCCAAAGTCCAGCCTCACCCTTGCGTATTGCGATGGATCACATCCACGGCGATGTCCTCTACAAGTCCGTATGCGTCTAAACACTAGTTTGTGGTGAGCTTACATTGGATTATTTTTGTACTTCTTCGGTCGTATCGGTATTGAATAATTTTAATCTCTTTCGTAATTACTCTTTATAACTGCACAGAGTTATTGTAATATATTAAGTAATACATTGTACTTGTAGTAGGTTTGTTATACGTAGTTTTAGTAATTATGTATAACAAACCTACCTTCCTAGCTTATGGCTAATTCTACAGGTATATAGGAGTAACTAAATTAGAGACTAAAAGTTATTTACTTTGACATCATAACGGCAAGCTTGAAAGCCCGACCTTTCAAAATGTCAAAGCTAACCTTAATTCAACGTTAACGTTAAGAGTCGTTCCCCAATGGACGGAATTACCTTCGAATCATCCATCTTGCAACAAAAACAAAATTTAGTACAGATCTCATCTCGAGATTATCTCTGTCCTTCTCAAACGGTGAAGACTGATTTTGAGAGTCCTTTTTAATAAGTAATCAGATTATATAGTCCTCTGTACCCTCCTCTGTCGTCAGGCCGAAGTAAATGGCCGAGTAAATGTTTGAAGATTCTTTATCTACTGAAAATATTTTGTATTAAAATTGTGAAGTTCTTTGAGTTTCCTTTTTCAGTTAGACATTCCAATGAATAGTTAATTTTTACATTGTTTTGTTTATTTATGTTATGAAACTTGTTTGACTAGCGCACTGTTCAAGCGCTCCCACAGACAAACCGTGAAATTGGTGTTATGGGGCATTGTTTTAAGTAAAATTATTATAATAAGTATTTCATAGATACACGCGCCATACTAAGAAATAAAGAATAAAGAAAAAAAAAAGATAGGTTTATTTGAGGTAAACATGAGGCAGAGGAAGAAAACAAATAAGAACAAGTTGGGGAAAAATATGCGTCACATCCACGCAAAATGGTCATCGCTCAGCATATTGCTAAGACTCTTTGCTCTCAGACCCCAGCGCTGGTCATCAGCGACAGCCAGCGTTGACGTGATGGCGTCAACCGATGCAGTATACGATAAGATATTTTACCATACTTACTTCGAGGATGTATTCCTGTACCTGGTTCCTACAGATTTCATACCAATTGGAAGCTACAAAAGATCCGTTTTTTTTTGTAATCAATTTATTCAATGTAAAACACCCCTTTTTAAACATATTGACCTGGAGTAAATATACACCGATCAGTTAGACGAATTTAAAATCATAGTACCCACCCAACAATGTTGTACCTTCAAGCAGACAAGTGACCTCAAGCTAACTTTATATAAATCAGCATTGAAACAAATATATCAAGCACAGTCACAGACAGTATCAGTTAGTAGAACCCATTTGGAAAAGAATCAATACATTAGAACGGGCGAGTCCACACCGCGGTATCCGCGGACCGATCTTAATGTGCTACGCTAGTGATGCGCCACGCGTGATACCGGCTTTTGAAGTTATTCGACTATGTAATTGGGTGTTAATAGCCTTTCGGATTTTCAACAGTTTGTTTTTTGAATTTTGATGCTTTTAATAGGACTACTATGAGTTTGTTTCCCGTTGTTTATGGACTAATAGGTTGCGGGGAAAACTAGGTACATAAAGAACCTGTACCTACACACAATGTAGGTAATTAGATTGTATGAATAGAAATAAATAAATTCAAATCAGATATTTGTTTTCTCACAATTTGGTCCTATTGTACAATTATCTAACCTCGTGTTAAAGCATATTGTTATAATTATCACATTCTTCGCCTAATTTATACATCTAAAACTTGTAATGTCGACTTCATTATAATTAACACAGGAGTTCCAACTCCAAATTGCCACAGTCCCCTCACTAAAAAAACATTCCGCGTACTATCGGACAAGTTCGTTTGATGACGTACGATCCCCGACCATTCGTGAATATTGGCATTCCAAATTTAAAATTGAATTTCACGTCGCGCTCTGTTGATTGGCATCGCGATGATTAGTGCTGAAGACTGGATCGATATTTTTTTGTAGATAGATTGATTGATAGCTAAAGTAATGCCATTGAGCAAAAATGTACAGGACAAATCCTGTACATTTTTAGTCAATGGGGTAATTTGTGGAAGTGGGATTTTGTAGCACTACTAGAAAAGCATTAGTTTAGGTTATCAATATTTTAGTGAATTTTGCTAACGTTGACGGCAACGTTAGTAAAATTCACTCACATTCGTCTCTTTTTGACGGATTTACCACCGACGTTACGGAATGTCGATGGTAAAACCGTCAAAAAGAGACGACATGGCGCATTTACCTTTCAGCTGATACAGGTGCTCCCCAAACATGGATGCTTTAGAAAGCCACATAAGCCAGGTCCAGGTGCCCGAAAACTCAGCCATTCCTATATATGACATAACTTCTTCTATCACATCGATAATACAACAAACTATGTCCTGTCTCTAAGCTTTCATACCTGTTCGGTCATAAACAACTGACTGTCAGAAAACGTGACATTGGCTGAAAGCACAAACCGTGCGATGCCAAAAGAAAAGAAAAAAAAAGTGACGTTAAGAAATCCTTTACGAAATGCAACAACAATATCTTATTTGAAAATCGAACAAAGCCGAGAACGTAGCCGAGTATCAAAGTAACAGTTTGATTTATCCTAGCTAAAAGAGGGAGGGGTGAAGGGGACATTTTAGTGCAGGATCACTGTGTTCGGATGAAAGGTATAAGATTAAGTTTTGTAAGATGAATAGAAAGTTGGAATATTTAATGGTTTACCTGATAAGGTCACTTACAGTCTTATGACTTGACCAGGCTGTACTTACTTCTAACAAAACTAAAATAGTTGCTTGTCAGCTTTTACTAATACAAAATACGATTATTTTTGAAACAGTCCTCCAAGAGCTTATGCATATATAGAATATACACGTTGTAAGCTTGGGACATGGACAACCCGCCAGGGAAGAAAATTTTCATCAGTTATTAAATAAAAATGAGCCATCCGAAACTGAAATACCTACACAGTACGCAATACTCCGTCCTACGCACGGGCAGGTTACAGTAGTACTACGAAGTAATCGCTGTTTACTCATTCAATCTTCGAAAGTTTTACAACACCGAACATTCCAGAATCATCAAGCTGCACCTAGAATTACTACGTTACATTGTTTTGTTTCTGAGTTGCAAAGGCCAGGTAGGTGTCTCTCCAAGGAGAACACTACAGCGCCTCGTTAACATGGAAACTAAGAGACCTCAACACGGTTACGAAACGTCTGCACTAATGATCAGAACTAAGAAACAAGAAAAAGAAGGTACGTAACTTATACAATACATATTTGTACAATAAAGTAAATGTGAGCATGGACATTTGTCGCTTACCTCGTAATGATTTGAAGTAAAGTATACTGACTTATTGAAATCTCTATTATATGATGCAGATGAAAGAATCATGGAAACTTAACTTGTACAGGAACTGACACACACCCTCACTCACACACACCTTCACTCACACTATCACTCCACCCCGCACCACACCTCTGCATACACAGTTTGCATGTTTTTATTTCTGCATGTATAATTTTTATTAAAATACCAAAGTTGGCTAAACTGTATCCATTTTTTTATTAAGTCTGAAAATATGTATTTCTTATGTTTAGACGGGCGTTGATAGTTTTTTAATTTGAACTAATTTCTAATTCACTGGACCCACGTGGTGGGTCATGGCACAGTGAGAAGGCCTGTGTCCCAACAGTGGGAACATTACAAGCTGATTAGAACAAAGTTGTTCAACCAATATTTGTGTAGTTAAATCCCAAGACAAATACAGCTATGTTGCTATTCATAAGATTCCGAGCTGTTATTGAGATATTCCTTATAACTGAAAACCCAAAACACTGTGTTTGACCTGGAAGCGGATCCCAAGACCACACGCTCAGCGACCGGGCTTGCGACCCCCAGAATTACACCAAATATTACATCATTTCACTTGACAATACCCACGCTAACAATACATTAAAAAGTAAACCCTCCTTCCTCCGTACGTGGGGGAAGTACAGGGAAAGAGAAAGGGGGATTCTTAGCGTAGGATACATAATCAGACGTATCAAGAGATTTAGTTGCCTAGGAACGAGGCGCGGAGTTTTATGGGCAATAAATAATTTTTGCAGGTATGCAGCTTGCTCCAGCTTGAGTATTATCGACGAAGCTGGAAAGTGAGCTGTAAAAACGTAGAAAATCTTATCAAGCTTAAAAACATTTTTCTCTGCGAATTCTGTATTTTTTGTAAGACACTTTTAGCTGTGTATTTTTGAATGATACATTGGTCTGAGTACTGACTCATGATCCCAGGAACGTCATGAAAAACATTATATCAAACACCTATAGTTTTTTTTTATTCTGCTTTCCCCATTTCTAATATTACCGTGATTTAATATTATTGACTCACATAAACCACAATATGACAACTAAAACATAGAACATAATAAACCCGAACTCAATAACAAACGAAACTAGGACAGTCGAAACGTTTTGATCCCGCCACAATACCCGTAGACGTACGGGCTACGAGCTACGCGGCTGCTACGCGTGGGCGGTACGGCTACGAGCGTAGTAGCTACAGCGTAGCGCGTAGCTACGTTGTTATTGTATATTTTGACGGCGTCTGGCAATCAGCTGATGCGTTTGTAGCATAGTAAATTACAAATACAAATGTATTTTGTTTGTAACATCACGCTATTCTCTCTTATAGGACTAAGCTGAGATCTGAGTCAGTTTATTAAAAGACCCGTAAAAACAGGGGGTGATTCCATACTAAAATATGGACTGTATCGCATGTATAGTAGAAAAGCAAGCAACAAAAAACAATAATTCGTCATTTAATAGCATCAAAAACATAGCAAAACATATTAAAACACATTTCTAAAGTTAATACCACCCATTGTGTCACCCTTTGTAAAATTTCTTTATTTATGTCTGTAATTTATAAGGAGTACATAAAAAAGAGTATTCTATTATATTCTATTCTATATAGTAGTTACTTAGTATAAAACGGTTACAAATACTGAGAACTGCTGCGACTCCAAGGACCACTTTCAAGTACCTTCAATTGTACGAGTCTGACACAAAAAAAAAGTGTATCTCCCAAAGGCATAGTAAATAGAACCTTAGAGAAAGGTTTACCGTAACGTTTAGCATGGACAGCCAGCGTCAAAGACATTAATCAAGATAACGCGGGTAGGAAGATCAATCACACAGGCCGGGATAGTTCTTTGACATTGTTCAAGGTCAGCGTGAGTTTGTAGGTGGTACGTGAGTCGCTAGTTTTAGTGTAAGTAAAAAAACTAAATAAAATAAAACTAGCTCTGAAATAATCCTTGTACCTATTGTTAGAACAAGGCGGTGTGCTCTCACACTATTAGGGTATTTAATTGAATTTTTAAATTGAATTGAACAAAATTTAAAAAATGGAAGGGGAATACCACAAAATTCACTCATCGGAGCTTTTTGTCGCTTAGTTACCTATGCTTGTTGTACTTATATGTAATCAATTGTCTTCTGAAACCTCTTGAATGCAACCGGAATCATTTCAAGACATAATATCATTTTTCATCGTCACACTTAAAAGTAACAAAAGAACATAATAAAAACTATGGCGCAATACAAACGCTAGCAATTGCTGTAATACAGAATAATATCCCACATTTGTCTAGCTCGAGGTGGCGAGCTAGTGGGATTTGAGCGAGTGTTCCTCTCCCTCGATACCGCGGTAACTGGCAGATAGTCAGAAAGTCGTAAATATTACAGACCCAAACCTCTCTTCTCTGAGAAAGCGGTAATTGGCAAAACTCGTGAATATTTCAGACTTGGAGTTGTGCTTCGTTGCCCCATCGTACTCGTATGTGTTGAGGAATAACGGATGTGGTTGCTTAGGCTCGTGTTGTCTCTTGAGATCCGAATCAACTTAGTAAAATGATTCGGTACTACTGGTTATAGAGTATACTCCTGGCTAGTGAGTAAATTCTTACTGATTACATAATTGTAGTCAATTACAAACAATTAGTGCGTTACTTCCATATCTTCTTTGATACATATTATAACATAAAGTAGCTTTTTGTATTTGTCTAACAATAAGAGCAGTTGTAGACCCTGAGAGCTGACAGCTAAGAGCCGTTGTAGACCCTGAGAGCTGACAGCTAAGAGCCGGTGTAGACCCTGAGAGCTGACAGCTAAGAGCCGTTGTAGACCCTGAGAGCTGACAGCTAAGAGCCGGTGTAGACCCTGAGAGCTGACAGCTAAGAGCCGGTGTAGACCCTGAGAGCTGACAGCTAAGAGCCGGTGTAGACCCTGAGAGCTGACAGCTAAGAGCCGTTGTAGACCCTGAGAGCTGACAGCTAAGAGCCGGTGTAGACCCTGAGAGCTGACAGCTAAGAGCCACTGTAGACCCTGAGATCTGACAGCTAAGAGCCGTTGTAGACCCTGAGAGCTGACAGCTAAGGGCCGGTGTAGACCCTGAGAGCTGACAGCTAAGAGCCGGTGTAGACCCTGAGAGCTGACAGCTAAGAGCCGGTGTAGACCCTGAGAGCTGACAGCTAAGAGCCGTTGTAGACCCTGAGAGCTGACAGCTAAGAGCCGTTGTAGACCCTAAGAGCTGACAGCTAAGAGCCGGTGTAGACCCTGAGAGCTGACAGCTAAGAGCCGGTGTAGACCCTGAGAGCTGACAGCTAAGAGCCGGTGTAGACCCTGAGAGCTGACAGCTAAGAGCCGTTTTAGACCCTGAGAGCTGACAGCTAAGAGCCGGTGTAGACCCTGAGAGCTGACAGCTAAGAGCCGGTGTAGACCCTGAGAGCTGACAGCTAAGATCCGTTGTAGACCCTGAGAGCTGACAGCTAAGAGCCGGTGTAGACCCTGAGAGCTGACAGCTAAGAGCCGGTGTAGACCCTGAGAGCTGACAGCTAAGAGCCGTTGTAGACCCTGAGAGCTGACAGCTAAGAGCCGTTGTAGACCCTGAGAGCTGACAGCTAAGAGCCGGTGTAGACCCTGAGAGCTGACAGCTAAGAGCCGCTGTAGACCCTGAGAGTTGACAGCTAAGAGCCGGTGTAGACCCTGAGAGCTGACAGCTAAGAGCCGTTGTAGACCCTGAGAGCTGACAGCTAAGAGCCGCTGTAGACCCTGAGAGCTGACAGCTAAGAGCCGCTGTAGACCCTGAGAGCTGACAGCTAAGAGCCGATGTAGACCCTGAGAGCTGACAGCTAAGAGCCGCTGTAGACCCTGAGAGCTGACAGCTAAGAGCCGATGTAGACCCTGAGAGCTGACAGCTAAGAGCCGCTGTAGACCCTGAGAGCTGACAGCTAAGAGCCACTGTAGACCCTGAGAGCTGACAGCTAAGAGCCGCTGTAGACCCTGAGAGTTGACAGCTAAGAGCCGGTGTAGACCCTGTCAGAGCACAGCAGAAATTATTGTTTGTTACATAGCTATTACTTAAAATTAAAAATCTTAATCGTAGCAACTAAAATAAAAATAAAATTATACATGAAACTAAATAATTACATTCGCATAAAAAGTTAATATAAATACCATAAGTAATTCTATTATTGGCAAGTAGGTAGCTATTTTGTTAAAATACTGTTATTAAATTTATATTAGGTAATATTACAAATACTTATTTAATAAGAGATCATATTTTAAGTTTAAAAATTAATAATAAATAGATCATTTTTATGTGTATCACAATTACATAGAGAAAATTCATAGGTTCAGTAACATTTTATCATTTAATTATTGTGTATTTAGTAGTCATGTTATGTTTAATTACATAATCTTCATGAAATGATGTAAAAGCCTCAAAGTAAATAGTCTATATGCCTGAATTCATCCCACTGGCGAACCGTGGCAATATATTTCTTTCCAACATTCACAGCACAACACCTCCGCTGCCGTATATTTTGCTGTCATCTTCAGACAACCGGAGTATATTCATATCAGTCAGTAAATTGATTTACATCCATGAATATATTATTTGCTTTTAAATTCAAAAACAAACAATCCTCAAAGAGGACACTGCAAAGTTTAATATTCAACGAATACAACTTAGTTAATTACGTATTTCTTTTGATTTTGAGTAAAGCATTTCTATTTGTAAGTGAATGCATTTACTTATAAAAAAATTAAATTATTTTCCGTCAAAAGTAATTAAATGTTTATATGGTTCCTTTTTATCACGTTTAATACATTACAGGATGGCTAAGATAAATTAGGCATTTGGCAGCGATCAAAATAGTACAAAGGAAGTAATAAATATGCCACCTAGCAAGGAAAACTCTTGATCTCTACGGTGACATATAGGGAAGGACAACAAGTAGAATACAAGAAAATTAGTACAGATATGTATCTCGGGAAAATATTGAGTCTACGGAATTACTTATTTTAGGTACTTTAAAACTGACTGAAATGACGAACAGAATTGGAACGTATGGCAGAAAGGAAAGGAGGCCTATAAACAGCAGTGGGTGATTCCAGGCAGAAGTGATCATAATAATGATGCTCCTGTCTTATCTCTTAGATATTAAAACACATTCCACTGTCAAAGGTAACTTAGAAAACGAACCGCAAAGATGATACAAATTAATCTGGTTACACAAACATAACGCCGGCAAATCGTTAAAAACACAACCGGCAGCCGTCAAGCGAATTCCAAGGAGGCATAAATCCTTTTCCGACGGACTTTTTTAATAAGCATCAAGGTGTGGCGGTGGGGAGGGGGGCGCGGGGTCGGCCTGGGCCCAGACGCCCGCCTACGCGCGTCGCTGCGGACGTCTCCACGTCCCGCCTCCGCCACAGTTTGCAAGCGGTGGGCCGCGTGCCCGCCGCGCCGCCGCGACCATTACTACCAACACTACGTATTTTCTACCTATTTGTATTTTTAATATTAAGTTAAAGGTGAGTGTATTTTTTTTTAAACTTGAGTGGATTTATTTTTGTTAAGTTTTGTGCTTTTTGATGGTGTTTTATTTTATTTGCTTGATGTTTTAGTAAATTTTCGTTTTTATTATCTGTGTTTTATTTTTGTGGGTGTTTATTGTGAATTTGGGAAAACAGGAATATATTTTAATTTATTTAGCAAAGGCAGTGTAAAGAAACAGTTATTTGCACTACGTTTTTATCCGGAAGACTAAATTTTAACCCCTATTATTTTACCGTCGGGTAATATGTATAGTATTTTTAAGCTAAACCCGTAATACAGATAAAACGGCAAATTATTTTGTGCTTCCTACATCTGCTGCCATCATTATAATTGAATTACCTCTTGAATATTATCATTACATTGCTGTCAGAAAACGTTAACGTCTTCGTTCATTAATTATTTTTAAATTAAAGCATGTTCCATTTAAATTACGCATGAACAGTTTAAGTATCTCTTAATTAATAAAAAGTTCAAATTCTTGAGTAAAAATTATGGTCCTTTTCTCGAATCTTAAGATGGTTTTTAATTTGTCAAAATTATTTTAGCACGACGTTATTTAATACAAAGAATTCTTCTATGAATACTTCTTTGATGCGTAATTGATAATGTTTTATAAAAGTACGAACAATTTCTCGTAACGGTTCACGAACACGGTGGGTGGCGTTAGTTTTCATCCCGCTCTTTTTATTTTGCATTGATAGTTTATTTTACAGTTTCACACTTTACTAACGTTTCTAATAATTGCGTGGGTTTTACTATAGTTTGTTTTGTTGACGTTTGAAGTAACTTTGTTTTTGTAGTTTACGGGCAGATTTTATGTCAGTTAACTGTAGGTAGAAATTTAAAAAAATATTTCTTTTTATGTCATTCCGTGTGGTCTTCAGCGTTACCTGCTTTGTTTCTTTCTACATTTGAACAATAAATATATCGACATCCATTTTTTATATTGCAGTTGCCATTTCATGAGCCGTATCTATTCCCTTTTGACCGTCAGGTTTGAGGTCTTTGGTTGTTAAGGGGCGGATATGATGATGATAGCTCACAGGTATCTGAACCCGCTAATCTCATATCATAGCTCCCATTTGCCCCTTTCTAGAAGATTACCGCGAGGGTAAGAAGGGTTTCTTAGTTCAGTAGTTACTTATAGTGATATGGTTCAATTGAGAACATGGGATTTCTAATGAATAATAAGCGGCTATAATTCAAGGCGTCAGACAGGTGCGCGTAAGGTCATGAGTTCAATCCCTACTGCTGCACTATTGACCTAGCACGAACGAGGGGGTGACAGGAATTATAATGACCCGCATTTATTTATTTGTTTTCTTTTTTAAAACGTTGCCCCACACTAGGAATACACACGTTATGAGCTACATTCGATAAAAAAAGTTTAACGTTTTACGGTACACGGGCTGGTGATACCAGATATTTCATATTAACACATGGAACGATCCCGCGGAATTCTCTTGTTAAATGGCATCTTTTTGCAACAGTTACGGCGGGTAGGGAAGGCGAATCATATGATTTTCCGAAATCAGTTAAACGAAGCGTTTATTTTCATATAAGTACGACTTTGAAATAAACAGTTCAATGTCTTTTTAAAGAATTATTTCAGTAGCAATTAAATACAATACGTGCTATACGGCACTGAGGCATGTTATGGTCAAAATAAATCTCCAAAATCATTTGGACCTGGTGTCTTCATACGTTCATTCAGCTGTTCAGGACATTATCCTGAATTATAAACAAACCATAAAACCTAAACACTCTAAAATAGCCTTGAATAGCCGAGAATGTTGTATTCAAAATAAAGTACAATACAATAGGTTGGTATAGTCCAATTGAGCACAAGTTGCGGTACAAATGAACGCTTTAATTAATACGCTGCGAGCTGAGTTAGTAACTCGTCACCACATACTATAACGTACCCACTTGAACTACGTAGCTAATATATGTATAAATGTATAAGCCCTAACAAGTACGTAATCCTTTGGTAAAGGAATACATCTTTACCTATATCATGTCGCATGTGCCACGATCAAAGGTTAAGATACATCATTACATCTGGTCTTTAGTAGCGTTTACAAGCAAACTTGCGGACATGTTTTCAACGACGATATGTCCACTAACGAATATCTTGCCAAATTAAGTAACTTCTGGCAATGTTTTACTGGTCATTTTAAAATACTCTAGTTGCAATTGTTAGCGAATACTTTTTGAGATGGCTAATGAAAGTGGTTTTATCTTAACCAGCAACGGTAGGACAGACCACAAAACTCCTCCTATTTAGTTTCTACAATAATTAGTATGGACAATGTTAGTGCTCATCGCTATGTGGTAGGTAATTAATTGTTGAAAAATGTTGACGTTTGTGGTAGGGGGTTGGTTTTTTTACTCGTATTAAAGAACCAATAGTATTTAAAATCTATTGTATAAAGCTTAATCACACTCAACTGCCTATACTCTCGGGGCAATATAAAATACCGACACATACTCTGGCTCATCAAATACCGCTGCCGGCCATTTTACAACCCAATTTAATATCGTGACCTTGCCTCGTGTACTGACACATTATGGCACATAAGTCCCGGGTACTGCCACATATAACACACAGGCCCCTAATGAACGAAAGACGGCCATTTGCATTTTTTTCCAATGGTTTGGCGCCAATATTGTGGATATTATTTTAATATTCTAAGAAATAAAGTGGTTTCGAATAACATTGTTCTTTGTCAGACTAGAAAATAGCATCGGTTCCCAGATGGCTATGAAAAACCGCTTTAGAATTAAAGTCCCGTGGGTATACCGTTGAGTTTATTGACATTGTATTTGTTATTAAATCGATTTATTATTAAATAAATAAACGATTTATGTGAATACCTAAAATATGATTTTGACGCTGGCCACATATTGCCACAACAAAATCATATTTTAGGTATTCACATAAATCGTTTATTTATTTAATAATAAATCGATTTAATAACAAATACAATGTCAATAAACTCAACGGTATACCCACGGGACTTTACTGGTATTGTAATCAGAAACAACCTAAAAGAAAAAAACGTGTATGAAAATAAAAACTAATGTGTATTCGTAAAAACAATCAAAAAGAAAAAAAAAACGATTATCGGTTCTCTAAAAGTAATCGTTTTAATGCTATTATTTTTTCTTTTTAGTGACAACACTGAATTCAATCTGAATCTGCTGCATTCGATTTATACAATTTTTAGATGATTTGCTAATTGTATATGACAATGAAGAGAATATACAAGGTGTAACTTAAATAACGCACAACCTCTTAAGGGGTCATTGTACTCATCATTATGAACAACTTTTACTATGGGACCAAACCGGAAATCGCGAAAAAAAATCAGCTGTTCCCTACATTTTGACGAGTTATGCAAACATAAATTATTCGCGCCCATCCATTGCACTAATACTTGGAGACAGTAGTTTATCTCTCTTAAGTGTAGTAGCATCATTCTTACCACTAAAAACGACCGCACTGTCATCAGCAAACAAAACCATCTGATGATGTGTTTCTCTGGGCATGTCATTAATGTTAATAATAAATAATAGAGATCCTACAATACTTCCTTGGGGTACACCGTATTTATTAGCTCTCTGTCTCGATACATACGTACGCTCTGTTTTTGACGCAATGCACACCTTATCCACTTTAGTAACTTGTTTTCTGTCGGACAAGTACGATTTCAAAAGGTTCAAAGCATTGCCCCTAACTCCATACCTTTCCAGCTTCTTCAATAGTATTGTTCTATCCACAATCAAATGCCTTGCTCATGTCCACGAATAAAGCAGCTACCGGACTTCTTTTATCAATGCCAGCCATATTTTTTTCAAAGAGATTGAAAATTGCCATATTTATATTCTTTTTTCTTCTAAAACCGTATTGTTCATCAGCAAAAAGATTGATACGATCAAAGAACGTGTATACGAGTAATGTATTATAGATCACTTTTTCTACAATTTTAAAGAATATGGGTAGTAAGGCAATAGGCCGGTAGTTGGCTGGATCGTGTTTGCTACCTTCCTTATGTAGTGGTTTTATAATAGCTAATGAAACCACAGTTCTACTTAGAACAACATCTGAATATGCAAAGAAGCAGAGTATTGGATCAAAGCAGTCCCTTAGTAAAGGTGAGGAAACTCGGATGACCTTTAACAATTTGGGCTTATGTAAACAATATTATGGGACAAATGGTGGTGACGTTCATCTAACTCTATAATTTTAAAGAACAGGGATTACAGAGGTGCAGAATCTGCCGCCTAAAGCAAAAAACGACATGAAATGAAATCTTAATTTCTGTAAGTAGATCTTTTAAGACACTTTTATACGTCACTATTTTGTTGGTCAAAATTTTAAGGCTAGACAGCGCCGGCAATTCCTAGCTGACTGATCCCTTATAAGAAACGCCGAAACATATTCAGAGGTCACGGTCTCTTACCATAAACGTCAAACCTGGCATGGAAGAAGTACAAAATGACCATTTTCACATAAATAATGGGAATATTCTTGTTCCTAAAAATCGCAAAACTCAGTGTAGGTAGGTATGTCAAAGTGACAGCAAATTAATAAATATCGTTAAGGCAAATAGGCAAACATAAAGTTGGATGGTACCGAAATGTGTCAAAAGTTTAAATTTTAGAAGAAAATTAATCTTCAACTCTTTTTGAAGTCGGTGAGCGAAACAATAATGTTATATCGATTACTCGTTGTTATTATAGACTCTGGTTGTACCTGATTAAGGAAAATAATGTTAATTGCTGGAAGTAAAATGAAAGGTTTAGTTTCTGATTTTTGTAAACGGTCTACATTTGCACATGTCACCATCACCTCCAATTTCGATTTGGTGAAATGGGTGAATTGAATTTGAAGAACCAAAAATATGCAGGCGCGATTTTCGCTTTGACTAATAAGACAGGCAAGACGGCCTCATTAACACCCCTCAAAATCTACATAGTTGTTCCATACCTTCAATCTGTTCATATTTTATGCAAGAGGGAATATCATAAACACAAATTACAGAGAATCCGTGTCACAAAGGACCAAACACAATGCCCCCAGTATTCTCAAAAAACAAATTCCTCGCAATTTTTCCCTCTTCGTCCCTCATGTCACTAATTGCTCACACTCCTGAGCCCTTCACTTCCCTCTCTTTCTCTCACACACGAGTTAGAGAGAGAGAGAGCACCACTCGAGTAGAGAACCGACCCCCGAACGTCTTATTTGGGTCAAGTTCAGCCACCATCTGGGCCGTTTAGTGCTAACTTTCATAATAAATATCGACTTCTTAAGAATTATTAGGTAGACCATGGTATTGCACTACTTTTAGGAAAATGTTATTACTCAGTAAAAGACTTTTTAAATTATGTGATTTTATAGAAAATGACTATTATAATTACCTAGTACATATTTTTGCCAATTTATGAAATAAATGACATGAAATAAATTGTTAGTGTTTCTTATAATTTCCTGACTATCTGTTTTTTTTCTCTCATTATTTATTCTATTTCTATTGTTGACATTTTTTTAATTTTATTTTATATAATTTAATGTAATGATTTGCACGCCGTAAGGTAAAATGTAGCTGATCTCATTTATTTATGTTATTAATCTCATACTGTACAGTACATTTAGAGCAAATAAAATTTTGATTTTGATTAGTGTTAGGGGCATGGTGGTTAAGCAGTGAGTTTATTGAAAAGGTAGTTCGAAATATCAGCGTTCATTTTTGGCTATGAAAAGAATGCCAAAAAGTCATAAATCAGAATTAAACTCATAGCAATCGCATATCTCTTCTTGTTCGTAAAAAAATATCCATGTATTTTTTTTTTTGCAACAAAATCCCAAAGCGTTTCTTTTTGAGATTGTGCCTACCGGGTGACATTCTGTTGTCTCTTGATTTCAGAATTTGAAATAACTACACAATTCGACAACCAGTGGACCACAGTTTAACGCTTAATCTATCCTGACATACACTGATAGTTGATACTTGTCTTCAACTGCCGGATAAAAACAAAACTGCTCTGCTAACGCTTTACAACAAAACCCTCCCAAAAAAGTGTTGATACAGTCAAAAGAATCCCATCTATTTGTCTCTGAAGACATATCCCCGTCATTCCCCGTGTCCCGCCAGCCACCAAACGTAACCCGGTTCTCAGTTAATGTGGCCAATTCACTTGTTTTTGGTCCCCGAAAAAAGTAATAAAAGTTTGTTCGAGCAGAAATCTCAATTTGCCCAAAGTGTAAAGACGCTCTCAGTTTATCATCTCTCTAACATTATAATTGGTTTATCGTGAATTGTGATTCTATGATAAAAATAAATTGGAAGGTATCTTCTGATGTCATTAGAATTCATGGACGCATTTTGAAAAGTAAACTTAGAAATTTTTTTGGTCCAATGTTTACTGAAATAAAATTGCTGTAATAATTTATATTCGAATAACACGGTCGTGTGTGTTGTTGTGTCATTCTCTGGGATAATACTCATTATGATGTACCTGATTCCCGTTTTCAGGTTCAAAGTAAAGTCACTTCAGTTTAACTTTTTCCGAAAATAAAAGCTTTCATAATGCTGAACTTGTTGTAAACGAATCCCATGGGCGTTGCACCGACCAACAGTAAAATACTATGAAAATAAAACATTTACAAAATAGCTTGCAAACCGCGTTTTACACTACAAGTACAGTCAATAGCAAAAATGTACGTCCATATTCATCGTTTGGCAATATGTCAGAGTTACCAGTACCTGTATTGTTTGCGATACCGCTCGTAAATTTGTTTTATTGCTTTCGAAATCAATTTCGATGCAAACTGTACCAACTTTTTGTGACCCGAATTGGCAGTCGGTTGTTGGATATTTTAATTCGCGAGTATTTTTCGGCTTTTATTTGCTAATTTATTGTAAAGATTAGCCATTTTGAACACACCCTTGCTGCCCTTATTATAATTACTTTCATAAAAATTTTGCTTCCTGTGTGATGAAAAATTCTTGTATTTTTTTAAAGAAATATCAATATTAATATATTACTCCTTCACTATGTTCAAAATGTCAAGATATTGACATGAACAGTTGTATAAGTCCACTTACCCAAAGTCGATCAGCGAGCGTCGAAACAAGAAAGAGAAGTTATTTCTGCAACATGAAACACAAAATGTTGGTGGCTTTCAAAAGTAATCTAAGGTCTGTATAGTTTGCAGTCTACTCTCTGTAGTCATTCTCAAAATGATCAGTTTCTTACGGTCTCATTGCAGGGCCGACCAGCACATAGTCTCACTAAATTGATTTTCGATATACCCTTAGAGACTACTCGTTTGCTATATTATAACCAGTACTGTCCCATTGTTGGACAAATGCCTCCTTCTATTCTTTCCCTTGGTCCCGGTCCTTGCCATTTCTTGTCGATTCAGAAGACATTCAAAACGTCACGTGTTCTTCGTGGTCTGCTGCGGCCGCATCTCGCGGTTCCAGAGCACCAACTCTGTGTTTACCTGGCCCGCCGGCGCCGCTCGTTCGCTTGCATATATTATAATAAGTAAATTCTGTCAGCCACATTATCATTAACACAGTTAAATTAACACTAGATCTAAACGAGCAAGACATATCAATTAACCATCAGTAATCGTGCACATATTATTCCTTAACCAACATATTGACATTACGTCTGCTAGTTACGGAGCGTTTAACTAGAATCGTTATTGTGTTTCCACAACATTAGTATTTTCCTATCTCTGTCGGCTCACTGGCGTAATAGAAGTAAATAGAGATATTGTTAAAGCCTACATATCGATGTTATCTATTCGTGAGTAGTACAAAACCCACACACATAATAAATTGCCAATGTAATAAAATGCGGCCCTGAAAATAAGTTTTTCCCAAATGTTCTTCATCGTCATCATAATCATCTAGTAGGTAGGTAGGTTCATAATATTGGAGCAATTAAAAATGTTTGGTTGGAAAGCCTCCATGCTTTATAAACATACTTGGCTTTTGTGGACAGGATTTGTTGCAGTTTTAATGGCAATTATTTTATTTATCTTTATATATTTTTTTCTTTTGTATTTTTTATAGGTCGTAGGTTTGAAGACCATTTCCTATTTTGTTAAGTACCTGGTACTTGTTGACAGGCCTACACTGTCCTCCCATACGCACTGTAAAAGCAGAAAACGTTACTTACGTAGCTTTAAAACAGAAACCGTGGAGTTTCTTGCCGGCTCTTCTCCATAGGAAACGATCAATTGGAACCGTGTACTAGCTATCAATTTTTCATAATTACCATGTAGCTTTATGTGAAATAAAATATTTACATTTTTGATCATGTTGGTTTTTGTGTAGGTATTTTATTTCTAGTAAATTCTTCTCTTTCACAGTTAACAAGGTAAAAGTTTCTACAGTACGAATTTGATCAAGTTTCTCCTGAATTGAGGAATTGATATGTACTCGAGAATTCACCGAATTGTATTCTAATAATTGTAATTTCCCATTCTATCATCGAGGCGAATGCTAACTCAGTTTGTGGAACAGTCGAGAAGCTTCGGCTACAAATTTGAATCTATTGTTGTCAAAACTACTCGTATCTAATGTTTTGAGACATTATTCAGCTGTTATTAGATAAATATTTGGTAGTTTAATCTTCTCCCAACTTTTCCAGCCGCAATTGGAAGGAATCGGTAATATTTTTTGTGTAGTATCAGTAATCACTATTTTCTTTTACAATGCAAGTATATGCATCCAACACGACTTCACAACTACAAAAAGGATGCTAGAATGCATAATTAAAACATTGTTCGTTTTTACAAACAAATGTCAACATTAGTATATGCTACAGGTATTCTTTCAAATGAACGAATGACTGCGGTGCACACGCGATAAGGACTGCAATCCCGCAAAGTGGATACCCGCAGCGTTGTAGGACTTTCATGCGGATTTCACAGTTAAATATATTTTATAGTATCGAAAGTTCTGACTGCAGCTGTGATTAGCTTCGTAATTAAGTACAGAAGAATATTATAATTTGTCTTTTTATAAGCTTTCTAATGCAATTTGTTAAACTTGGTTGAATAATTAAAAACCTCAGTATTTAAGTATTTCTCGAAAAAGATTCAAATATTTCTATAAAATCAAAGTAGAAAGGTATATTTAAAAAGAATAACGTGTAATACGTAATGTACGTAATATTTAAAAAGCGGTTCCTTGATAATTTCCGATCACGCTCGAAGGAACAAGAACCCGACCGAATCCCATCGGCTTTCAAGCCGACAGGCTGGCACACAACCCGACAAGCTGACACACAACCCGACAGGCTGGCACACAACCCGACAAGCTGACACACAACCCGACAGGCTGGCACGCAACCCGACAGGGTGACACACAACCCGACAAGCTGACACACAACCCGACAAGCTGACACACAACCCGACAGGCTGGCACACAACCCGACAGGCTGGCACACCACCCGACAGGCTGGCACACCACCCGACAGGCTGGCACAAAACCCGACAGGCTGGCACACCACCCGACAGGCTGGCACACAACCCGACAGGCTGGCACACAACACGACAGGCTGGCACACCACCCGACAGGCTGGCACACCACCCGACAGGCTGGCACACAGCCCGACAAGCTGGCACACAACCCGACAGGCTGACACACAACCCGACAAGCTGACACACAACCCGACAGGCTGGCACACAACCCGACAAGCTGACACACAACCCGACAGGCTGGCACACAACCCGACAGGCTGGAACACCACCCGACAGGCTGGCACACAACCCGACAGGCTGGCACACCACCCGACAGGCTGGCACACCACCCGACAGGCTGGCACACAACCCGACAGGCTGGCACACAACACGACAGGCTGGCACACCACCCGACAGGCTGGCACACCACCCGACAGGCTGGCACACAGCCCGACAAGCTGGCACACAACCCGACAGGCTGACACACAACCCGACAAGCTGACACACAACCCGACAGGCTGGCACACAACCCGACAAGCTGACACACAACCCGACAGGCTGGCACACAACCCGACAGGCTGGAACACCACCCGACAGGCTGGCACACAACCCGACAGGCTGGCACACCACCCGACAGGCTGGCACACCACCCGACAGGCTGGCACACAACCCGACAGGCTGGCACACCACCCGACAGGCTGGCACACCACCCGACAGGCTGGCACACAACTCGACAGGCTGGCACACAACCCGACAGGCTGGCACACAAACGAACTTCCAATAATATGTTCCGTATGAAATTAATCAAGACATACATAATAATATAAATTGTATTTTGGATTAAGTCGGATTGTTGTATCGGAGACATGTAAGTAGTGCCCCGTTATACGAGTAATGTTGTAATGAGCGTAAGCCGATTTGGGCACATTGTGGGAAGAAATTCTCGTATAATTGTGTGCTAGCAATGTTAATCTATAATAATTGGAAGATACGGTTTGATCATATTTTCGATTAGAGTATATAAGATCTGATGCATATAGAAATTATGTCTGTGCAACTAAACGTTTAAACTTTGTTTTGACACTCGTTAATATGTGACGTTCATAAAAATATAATTCGTTTTTGAGTAGCTTTAAAGCAATTCAGGAAATAAAGTTCCGAGAAAAACTTTTACTTTAAATTTGCCTAGAACGGAATTTACAGTTTTATCGCTGTTTTCCAACCAAGACATTCATTCCGATTGAAAGAGAATTAATAAATCCATTTCATTGATATGTATAGGAGTATTCTGTATAATTAACCCCAAGAGGATTTAATTCATCTCATCAGTTGTCATAATCCATTCAAAGCCTATTTAGATACCTTTGTAAGTACTCGTACATCATGAAAATACACATTTAATGTTATTATTATTTTAATGAAGTATGGATGGAGGACGGCACGCACTGGTCATGCAGTAGAATGAGCATAATCAGTCTATAACGTCCCCACTGCTGGGACACATGCCTCCTCGCTGGGACACAGGCCTCCTCGCTGGGACACAGTCCTCCTCTCTGGGACACAGGCCTCCTCTCTGGGACACAGGACTCCTCTCTGGGACACAGGACTCCTCGCTGGGACACAGGACTCCTCTCTGGGACACAGGACTCCTCTCTGGGACACAGGCCTCCTCTCGGTGGGAGGGAGTGGGACGTAATTCACCACACGCACCTAGTGCGGGTTGGTATTCTGATGTTATTTTCAAGTGTTGTTCCACTATTTTTAAGTTTACACTTTTTCTAAAAAAAAATGCTTTGTATAATTTGAAGCCGCTGTCTATAAATAACTTTAAAAATACCCGTGAGCAACCAGACGTATCATTGGGATCCAAAAATACCAGCTTAAAAATACCAGGTACATATTAACGTTCTATTTTTGTCTCTCAAAGTATTTACATGTGCCTCCATCTTGCTAAGTAGACAATGTGGAACCTTTGCATGCGAGCGAGCGGGGTACATCAAATTAATGTTTCATTAGGAAAGGGGCCCGTCTTGTTCGTATTTTAATTAGATTTAATTAAACATGTAACGTACTGATTATTTTTAGTCAGATAACAGAGGTTGGCGATGTTTTGTGGCAGAAGAAATTGCACTTTGAGTGCAATATGTGTGGATGAACTGAACGAAAGTTATATGGCTAAGTGCTAAAATTACGATGCTTAGGTTTCCTATACAAATGTTGATTTGGGCGTGATATGTTGTAGGTAATTTAAAAAGCAATACAAACAAGTGAACATGCCGATATTTCCATCGCGTATTTTCCGTAGATGTATCAGGCATGCTGGCATGGCACACGCTAACGAGATATCGTTTATTCAATCGCCACAAGTTGACGAGAGACGATATTTTATTTTGCGTAATAGTATCTCGTTACTAGAAATACTATCAGCTTTCGATAACAGCGGAAGAAAGGATCCATACTAGCAAACACGTTGCTTTAAAAAAAAAATTGAAATGCACAATTAAATTTCGCTGAATCGGTGATGTTATTTTTCTATCCCATATGGCCTGCTTTTGTAGCACAAGGCTAGTTTCCTAGTATTACTAACCACCCTTTTACTGTGTGGGAAAATAGTAGCAGCTAGAATGAAAGTAATAGAAAATCTTAGTTACGTTGTTCGGTAGAGTCTTATGCCCGTATTCACTAATACTACACGGCAGCCGGTTTCTAACAACATTCACAGACAAGTGTCAAAAATATAGATTTCCAAGCTTACGAGTTGATTACTGAGAAACAAATGGTGCAACGGGCGTGGTTACTTGGGGGTCTGCTTAAGATTAGCATAATCAGCCTATAATATTCCCACTGTTGGGACGCAGGCCTCCTCCCCGTGAGAGAGGCTGGGCCATAATCCACCACGCAGGCCCAGTGCGGGTTGGTGGATGTCACACGTCTTCGAATTTCTGGTGCTCACATGTGGCTAGTGCCAAATGTGCGTTTCTTTGCTTGACATCGGTGAAAACGGGCGTCAGATTTCCGTTCACTGGGCACTGGAATCACAATCATTAGCTTTAAGCACAGTTTTAATAATGTTCGTGTATTTTTTTTAGTTTCGGTACCAACAATTTTCTGCCTAACTAAAAAAAAAAATCCATTTACACTTTGAGAGATCAATCAACAAAATAACATCATCGTTCAAATGAAAAAGGTAATAACAAAATAATATTGGCATTTAAAGAATCCGCCCGATTCGATAGCGTCCCGCTATGAAACACGTCGGCAGGAAATGAACGCCCGCGTCGTCCAACGCGCAAACATGATGATACATTTTGCTTTTACACCCAGGAATTTCATATTTATTTAAGGCATTTTTTATAAGTAGGCTGTTTTTATTGGTTTTGCGAATCAAATTATTATAGTTATGGAAAGTAAGAAGACTTATTTAAAAGCCCTGCTGTCGGCTCCCTTATCTTGTATGTGCTAGCTAGAAATTAAAATAAAAAACAGCGTCGGCAGCACGCGAGCTCAGCAATGATTTCAGGAATATTTACGCTGTTGACCCACTGAATTTTTTAGATTATTTGAGAGTAAATTTTAAGAGCATATTTTCTACTTTTAGGTTTTATATGAAAATGGAATTACTACTAGGTATTAGACAATAAGGTCAACCTTTTTGTCACGTAACTTGGTAAGTTGTCTCTATTTAAGGTGACAATATTGTATCTATTTCATTTCAAATCACTCCAACAGAATTTATCACACAATTTGAATAGAGTAAAGTAAACAAACTTTTCCGACAATTTCATAACATTATTCTTCATTTTATCACATTTGACAGAGGTTATTGACAGCGGTGAACTTAACAAAAGGACGGCGGGTCACTTCTGTGGCGACAAGTAATATTACGTTTTGTAAGAGCGTGGTTTAAAACGAATGTTATGTTTTATGCTAGTGCTCAAACATGGTGGCAGTGGAAAAAAACATTTGCTTGAAATCTATTTTCATGACCTAATCGTTATTATTTGACTGTAGGTATTATGATATCGTCTTCACAAGGTTTCCTATTGTGAAAGTAAGATTGTATGCCGTTGCTTATTTTGTTGTTGGCCTGCAAAAAGCAAGAAGAAAGAGTCAAACAGACTTCTCCATTTCTTTTCTTCTCCTTGTAATTTCCACCAGCGGGGTAATTGCATAGCACAATTGAAATGCCTTTAATTTTGACAAATCGATAACATTCATTGAATTATTGGAGTTGCCGAGCAAACATTCATTTATCATTTATCATTTATAACAATTTTTTCAAACAAATATGTTTGAAAAAATTGTTTGATATGTATTAATGTAAATTCTTATTTTAAAGGAATCTTTGCAATTTTAGACCTATGATTTTTATATGATTTAATTTGTAATAGGATGTAGAGGCTTTTTTATAATTTGACCTGACGCGGGACCCTGGATTCCCGGGCCTTTAAAAGGCGTACGTGGGGCCGCCCGGCCGAAGCCAACTCGTAGAGGCCCGTTATACGTTTTTAATGGAACGAGGCACCTCCCGACGATTATCCCGGTTCGCACTATGCATGTGAAAAGATATTGAACTATAGGTTTTAGGTGGCTAAGTGGACTGGTGACCTGCCTGACCAATGTTTTATATACAATACACAAATCAAATGGCAGGGAGTGATTTGCACACTCAATAATGAGTCCTCGAAAACTTTCGCTAGCACATAATGTCGTAGCGACATTGAGGAGTGCAGAGGTATTCCACGGCTATCAGGATAATCCCGTAAGTTCGGTGAAGGAATAGTTTCTTGCTCCGAGCACGTGTACTCTTGTGAATCACTACTCAAACCAGCCAATAAAGGCAAGCCAGAGATGAAGACTTATCCCAGGAGATAGAGTCCATGGGGTCGCTAATGTCCAACAGATCGCTACATGCAGCCCTGCGGGTTTATATACCTTTCTTGGTGTAGCTCCTCATGCTAGACCTGTTTCGGAAAAGTTAACTCTACCGACACATACCTAGAGTTCATAGGAACGCGCAAGTCCCGCCACGACGACGTGAACGTAGAGATACGGCGGTGGGAATATTATTGTTTATCCCCACCTTACTACGTACTTCTACGTTGGTATTTTTACATATTTTTGTTTACTTTTATTTTCTTTAAAATTGACTTCATAGTTTCTTTTAGCGTTTTTCTCTAGGACCTTCACTTCAGAATCTACATAAACTGGCAACAAAAAAAAATCAGACTGTATATCTCAGTTTGCACACAAGACACAAGTACAAGGCGTACAGCCCCACAGTCCCCTTGGGTGGAATGAGCTAGATCGCCAGCGGCAATTCTCTTTGAGTATCCTCCTTTCGAAACGTTTCATAGTTCTTTTGCTTTTGTTTAGAGGTCGAAATACAATATACTATGAAAAACGATAGGACATGATGGAAACGAACTGCGGTTTATTCGTTCATAACTACGTTTAAATAAATTATAATGTTTTCAACTAACAATGTTGCCATCCAACCAAAAACACAGTCAAGAGTAGAGCGATTTCAGAAATAGTCCCAAGATATTTTAATTTCACAAACTTTGTAACTAGCGGTATTTCATTGTTAGGACTTAGTGAACAGTACCTAAATTGAAAAAAAGAAAAAAGAAAAAATTGCTTTTCAAAGTTGGCCGAACATCTCAATTAGATGTTCTGCCAACTTTGAAAAGCAAACTTGGCAGTTTGGCAGTTTTGCCGCGTTTTTGCTTACGTTTTCTACAGAGTTAGATCAAATTATTTATGACTAAATAATTAGTTTAGAGAAAGAACTGACCAATCTCCTAAAATGGGGTTAAAAACTGAGAGCTCACTATAGTTGACAGCACAGTTCGACGTTTATAACTACCATTGTTTTGTTTATGTTTACTTTTGTGTCGATCACAAAATACACAAAAACTAGATAAATAATAAATGTTTACGAGACTTGCAGTGTAGCAATAGTAAAAGACAAGCTAAGGGAAAGGGAAGCGTCTACCACTAGTAAAAAGCAGCTTTAGTGGGAAAGACAATACATTACAAACGTTTTATAATTTGTAGAAGAACTGGGACTTCCTGTAGGTAAAAAAAAACCGACTTAGTTCTTTTGGGAGCTTCATCTGATTACGAATTTCTGCCATAAAAGGCTTCACGTTTAAAAAACATAGCCCATAGTCTCGATGAAATATCGGGTTTCGTAAAATAATAGATTTGAATGCTCTTTATTATGTAAACCATATAAATGCAGACATAAATATTGAAAATTTTACAAAGGGTGACACAATGGGCGGTCTTATCGCTAAGAGCGATCTTTTAAAGACAACCTTTGGATGGATTGAAAAGGGAAGGAGAGACAAATACTGTAGGTAGTCTGTGGTGTACCTTTTACATGATACAATAAATACATTCGTAAATTATATTATACTAATCTAAATAAATATATATACATGTATATAGTATATAATAATAAACATGAAACAGGAGCAAAGAAAATTGATGATGTTTAAGGAGAGAGGAAGTGCTTTTTTATAAGCGAAAGAGCGAGTGTTTTTTTAGTCCTTTTTTACATAAAATGAAGAAGAAGTCGCTTGTTTACATAAAATGTATGGATAGTGACAGCTATCGGTCAAATTCTTGTAAGTTGGATAGCAGCGACATCCGAAGTGAGCAAGTGGCAGTTTTTATCTCCATTACTCCTTACGCTATGAAAATGTAAAGACGTAGAAAGAAAATCGATTACATGATAAAAGAAATAACAAAGAGGGTTCATACAAAAAAAAAATGGTTTTTGGTCGAGTCCCATAAAGGTAAGGTCGGCAAAGGGAATGCTTAGTAAGAATAATAATAAACATTATTTTCGGGTAAATATATTTACGTAGACAGAGAGAAATAAAAAAGAAACGCCTTCTTAACCCTAATTTTGTGATCCTAACTGTTCTTTTCCCCATCAGGTCAAATTTCTGTTTTTACACAGTCAGTTTTATGCTGCCATTTGACAGCAGCAAGAATAGTTTTACATGCGGTTGACTATAATACCCCTGCGATGCATCACCCTTATACGGGTATGAAAAGGTTTTTACTTACCACTGAGGCATCGAGCCATGACCCTCAAAGTTATTCACGTGTAATATTTATTGCAGACCCTAAATTCACAATGTTGTGTATGTACTATTTATTTCACCAATGAGGCTAGGAATATATTATGTATTGTCTCATAACAATCTCACTAATTATATAGTATTCATTTTAACATTGTTGTTCTATTGCAGGTAATCGCAACGCAAAGTGGTTTGTTCCGCGGGACATTGACGTGAAGAGAGCACACGGAACTGATAGATGAGCACGGAACACACGGTCGCAGGCACACAACATGGCGTCTTTCAAAGGTGAGTGGAGACCACCAAGTGCTTCTCGAGTCCAACGAGATTAGCAAGCAAGGCGGTTTTACTTGGGATTGTACGGCGTGACACAACTATAGTGTATTCCAAAAGTATCTCATGAAAGTGCCAACAAACTTTGTTTAGGTTATATTCTTACGCAATCAGTCATCAAATGGATTAAATAACACATGTATCTGTATTTAGAAGGTTTCAACTTTATATCTCAGCACTTTTCCAACAATTATTGTTTGTATTATTGTGTGTTTTATTTTAATTATTGTGAATGTTAGGACACACAGTCATTGTTTCCGTTTTAATCATGGTCTGGCAGTTTGAGTAGTTTATGCGGCCTACTCAAATGTCCTGTCTTTGGTATTATTCGTCGAATCGTTGAGCTCCTTAAGTTCTGAATTGAGCTGCACAGTTTCTGACAAATGCGCGCACTGACTGGACAGGTCCACTCAATCTGTGTGTTTCTTTCCTCAAAAGACCATTTCAGACACCAATCTACATGGTCCTCAGTAATAATGTCCGGATTTTTATATACACATTGACATTGATGAATTGTATAATATACAATGACAGGAATATTTACTTTGTAAAGTATCTTTTTATTATTATTGTGAATTTGAGGGCTATGTGGGTCATTTGTTTTTCTGTTTTCCTTCTTAGTTAGTTTTAATCATGATCTGACAGTTTGGGTAATTTACGCGGCCTACCCAAATGTCCTTTCATTGGTATTGTTCGTCAAATCGTAGAGCTTCTCAAATTCTGAGCTGAGCTGCATGATTTTTCACAAATGTGCGCAATGACTGGACACGCTCAATCTGTGTAGTTCTATCCTCAAAATACCATTTCAGACCAATCTACATGGTCTTCACATGATCTGACCAAGGTTATGTCTGGACTTTAAAAGACACTGTGACCTCTGAGTTTGTTTCGGCCTTTCTTATCAGAATAGTCAGATAGGAAACGCCGAACTCATCTAGTTTTTATGATCTTTGACTTGTTAGATTTATCTCGAATAGCAGAATAACTATTAAAATTAAGGAAAAAATCACCAACAAAATAAAATAATGAAAATAATTCATTTTTCATATATTTTGAAAAATTATTGATTCTCAGGCGGTGCGAAGTTCGCCGGGTTAGCTAGTGTTAGAATAAATACATCTTTAGTAAAAATATACTGACAGAAATTGTGTACATTTCTACGAGTAGTAAATTAAAAAAAGTGTTCGTGATGATACGAGCATAGTAACAGATGGGCTTCGTAATCTCTGTGGCCACTGCCTCTCAACACGGGCTCGCTCACACATCACGAGACAGGAAATATTTGCCGAGGAGTTCACGATCATTGTTATTATTATTCACCATTGTTATTAGATGAGGAGAATATCAGACAGACTGCTGCTTTTTGGTAAAGGTATCATCATCATCAGTCGTTTGTAAATCACTAGCAACCTGGCTTTGCTTCGTACCATTTTTACGACTTAACAAAATAGGAAAAGTGACTTTGTGTAGATACCCTAAGCTAAATCTTTGTTCCTCTCGCCTTTATAATGTTGAGAATATTAATCATCTACTTACAATTTGGTCCATTTCCACTTCTGACACACAAGTTTTCAGATTCAAAACGAGGTTTTTCGATGTCAACGATTGTTCGCTAGAATTTAGTGATTACTTCAGCAGACATGATGATCACTGCGCCTTCTTTCTCTTTATCTTCCAATGAGATAGTTAGATCGGTGCACAGTTATTTTGTTTTTATTTGTAGTTCATTTACCTCAGTAGCATCCTTTTTATTATTTTTATTATTCCATCCTTTCATCCATCCATCACAAATGTCGGCTCTTACAAGAGTTGAATCAACTCGTCTCGTCGTAATACATAATTCAATTCGCAATAAACTCAAATGTTACATTAAAATTGAAACAATTTCAATTAATTATTGTTTATTTATAACTATTAATTAGAAAATGTCATTGCTTAAAACTTTCTCATAAAATTAATTTTGTTTATCATACATTTTTACATAGTTTTTCACGGAAAATGCACAAATGAACAGCAGGCATTTAAATGTACTGTTAGCAGTTTGTTACATCTGTTATGTCGCGGCTTCACCCGCGCGGATGTCGGAAATTATCCCTCGGGTACGTTCTACCGGGGCAAAAAGCCTATGTTACTTCTTATAACATCAGCTATCTACAGTAGCAGTGATAAGCAGGTAGCGGATACTTTTATAATTATGCATATTGTAAACAGCTGTTATATTCACATGAATAAGAGACACTTCAATTTTATTTATTTGTAAAGATGAAATGTAAGCAAAATATATTGTTATTAATAAAGAAATTAATGAGCAAATTAATGAAAAAACATATTGTTATCAATAATGAAATTATGAGCAAAAGAAATGTTATGAAATTGCAAACGGAACGACAATGTAGTACCTATATCATTGTCCTTCCCCTAATCCCTTAGGATAGGGTTTTTGAATTCGAGGTCCAAACTCCCCACACAACCAGATTCCTATTACAGCTTAGTGTGCTTCACCTCATATTCATCCATTACCTCCAGATTATAATTACGACTAAGTAATAAGCCGATATTGGGCACCTCGGCTCGTGTCGACAGAGCTCCTTATCAGTTGCCGCCACTTGCCTGAGCTTGTATACGTATTAACTTAGGTATCTTTATGATAATATATGTTTTACCAAGTAAAGTACAAAGGGTATTGTGCGAAGAGAGACGAACAAATATTCTTATTACAGAGACAATTTAAGAAGTGCGGTAAGAGGACATGACGGAACACAATGCTACGTCACTTATTTCTAAAGATAAGTTTCATTGCCTATATTGTGGCTTGTAGGTTATTTCTCTGATATTATGGTTATGCGACCCTTTTGTCTCTGGTAGGACCTAACCTGGGTAGTAGTCGTCACGCATACGCAGTAGGTATTGATATTTACTCATTAATTAAGGGTAAGGTGTAGGTGTAGGTGGTGTGTATTAGGTATTCAAAAAATGCTACTCTTTATTAACTGAGAATTAGGGGAAAACAGATATTGATACTGCAAATCGCTGCTACAAGCACATCGCTGCTACAAGCACATCGCTGCTACAAGCATGTCACTGCCACAAGCACATCGATGCTACAAGCACAACGCTGCTAGAAGCACATTGCTACTACAAGCACATCACTGCTACAAGCACATCGCTGCTACAAGCACTTTGCTGCTACAAGCACATCGCTGCTACAAGCACATCAGTCAGCTTGGTCAACAGTAACGACTTTAGAAATTTAATAACTCAACAACCAATGACTTATTGTAATGATACAATTTTATTTCGCGAAATAAAATGTGCGGATTATTTTTGTATAACAACAATACTGATGAGAGAATGAAGAAGAATGACCCCTCACCACAACGTTTGACTTAGGTACAGACGCCAGCACATCAAGCTACTACAATCTATCAAATTTCTTGAATAGATTTTCAGCTTTATCCCTAAAGCATTAGGTTCAAAGTTAATTAGGAAAATTTGACAGTTTCGGGTAGCTTGATGTGCTGGCGTCTGTACATAAAAAACAGCATTAGTAAAACTACGAAAATTATTAAAGCAGAAGATATACACGCAGAACTATGTATCAATTTTAGCAATCAAATCGAAAAATACTGACACCTCCGATACAATTTTTTTAGCACAAAAAATCAAAATTGCATTTGTTTTAGAGTCATCCATCCGGTCGTACTAAATAAACAAAACGAATTGCCTATGGATCAATTTGAGAGCGAAACACTTTTAACATTCAAACGTTTTTAATATCACTGCGCTAAGTCGGTTTTGTAACTCTGTCGGGATAACTTTTGTCGCTTAACTTCAAGTTATACTACAAGAAGTACTCGAGCTTTTATGGAACAAATTGTTTCATGGACTAAGTACAGCTTTATGAATTTAATTCTCAAGGACTTTGTTTATTGTGTTTTTGAAACACGATCTGATTGATTCCGAAACGCTTTTAAACAATATGTCTATACGTACTTAAAGTGCCCATAATTTGTTATACCTTACTATACCTAGTAGGTACATTATTTTCTTACTGTTTAAGTGACTTATAAAACTTAAATATAGAATCTTATTTACTTCTTAAAAGAGACCATGTCCTCAGAGTTTGTTTCGGCATTTCTTCTGAAGGATCAGTCAGCTAGGTAATGCCGGAGCTATTTAGTTTTTGAAATTTAACCAAGAAAATATTGACGTTTAAAAGTGTCTTAAAAGACCTACATACATAAACAAACATTTAATTTCATTTCTTCAACACATCACTGCATAAACCATTTATTTGTGTTCCCAAAGTCGCCCAAAGTCAGCAATTATTCAAAATAACAACCACAACAGACTGGACAACAGTACAGTACAATGTCTTGAATGACCTTACTATTAATAGTTTGACCCACATAGCGTATGCGATCGGTTCACGTTGGCGACGCAACGGCACTTCACCTTTGTTGCTGGAAACTAGTTTTAGGTCTTAAATTAGTTGGTACCTAGTTGTAGTTGTATGATATATATATATTTAGTATTTTCTTAAGTCAATTTGTACGAAACCTGTTTACTCTCTCGAATAATTATTATTCCAAAAGCTAGCCATTTTAAAGAATCTTTAGTGATTTTGATCTAAAAGGAATTCTGACAGGGCGAGATCTTTTCTGATGACACGCTGGATTGTTATCATTTTCAAAGCATTATGCCAGATTATTTTATCAAATCAATGTCATTTAAATACGGTGCCTCACTAAATATTAACTAACTCTGCGTATGTTTTTCCTTTGGTTCCATAAAGCATACCATTCCTCTCGCATTGCAACCAACTAATCCTCAAATCCAAACTGTTGACCAGTGCATTTGTAAACTTCGGTAGGTAATCTGCAAATCATTCCACTTATGTTCCACATTTCATATTCAAAAACTTGGTCCCCAAAATGACCAGATCGCCATTAGTCCCCAACGTGTCCCCAACTCAATCATAGCGCTATCTGTTTCGAGTTGAGCTCGTTGAGCTACATATGTCAGCACACAAGCGCAATTAAGCGCTCCTTAATGGTCGTCCCCCGCGCAACTTGAACAACTCGAAAACTTTCAGGTGTCGTGCTGTTGACTTTTATAAAGTTCGGTTTATGGGGTTCTTGACTTGAGCTGGATGCTTTTGTGGACAGTGTTTGTGTTTAATTTTGCTGAAAGGAGAATGTATCAAATACGATTTTAGCACTTTATGTCTTTACGGGATAGTGATACAGCAAGTAGGTTAAGTCGAAATGCATGTGGGGTTTATGTACCTGTTTTACCGTCTACGCCTTTGGCAACTTGACATGTTCTGGGTATTATACCCATTGAAATATAATATTTTCCGTAGTTAATAGTTACGAGTTTTAAACAATCGGCCCATTTCTATCTCCACTTGCTTGTCAATTTGTTTCTTCATTGTAATCGACTTATAAGTTGGAAAAAATAAAAATGTGTGAAGCGAGGAACGATGCGACGCCACGCTTTATGAAGTTGGACAGCCCTGGGATTTGCGAAGATATAGACAAGCAGCAAAAACAAAATAAAATCAAGCCAAAGGTACAACTGCGTCATGCTTGTCGATGCAAGCAGCGTGTTGTTTCATTTTCTACGGAACTCGCATTTACCTATAGCATAAGATGGCATACCGCTGAAAGTTTTTCTGTTATTTGAACAACATAAAAATACAAATAATTCATTAAAATCTTTACTGAACACATCATAATATGTTTTATAATAAACTTATACATAAATCTCCTTATTAATAAACGCGGAGTAATGTTAGAACTTGTATTGGCTTCAGATTGATCATTACGTTTTTGAGGTATAACAGTCGTTATCAACATTCGCAGCCCGACTTCTCCCACTGCTCGGTATGGGCCCCTCTTTTCTTGTGCCAATCCCCACGCCCCTGTGCCAGCCTCATCCAGGTTCTTCTCATGACGCCAACGATATCATCTATAACTAATATACTACACTCCACATTTGTTAGTAAAGGGGAAAAATTCTGATTCCGCTGTTCATTTTAAACTAAATCCTTTATCCTAACAAAATCCCTTTACACTTGGTTGGTTACGCACATTCTGTTATCTCGTTAGCACAAAATATATTCATCTCTAATTCCCTCAAACACACCTGTGTAATACGCACTTGTATTTAAGCGAATTTAGCTAAATATACAGAGTAGGTATATTTAGGTAAGTTAGAACCGACTCCGCGAGCGCTAAGATAATATCGTTTTAACAATTTTGTTATTAACACCTTCTTACAAATGTGTAGTCTTACTTATAATGGGGGACAAGTTTAGAAGAACACTTCTATAAAATATATTTTTTTATTGTTTCAGCAAAATGCCGAAGTTAATTTGTAGCTAAATATTCTTTGGCAACGATGAGGACTTTACACAGGGGTGCTTTATGAGCACTAACTTTTAATTACTTACCGCAACCAGCGTTTGCTATTCCACGAAGGAACTGACGCTTGGTTTGTACGCGTTGGTGATTTAAGACCATTGTACTTATATCTAGGTCTAACCACTGATTTATCTTTCTTCAAATATGACATTGCAAAGCCACATTGCAAAGCGTACTTGACGATTTACAAGAATGAGAGAAGATTCGGGACTATTCGTAAAAAGCATTCTACTTCAGCCATTAATCATGTAACAACATAAACACTACTTGTAAACAAGAACCTAACAGTCGTCGTTTACAAGTTGCGGCCATACTTAGAGCAACTGAAGTAAGGGACATAGTTTTGTAGCGGTTGTAAGAAACGGTCCGAAACCCTTCGCTATTTATGTTAATTGTTCTTACTACAAACTTAGTTTTGATGAGCCGTGTTGGTCCTGTTAAGAACTTTCTTGAACACGACGTTATTTTCTAATTGTAATTATTTCATTTGAGTCTTTCATCAGTTTTTAAGATGATTTTACAAAACTCCGCGCGCTATAATTGGGAGAATAGCCTCTTAATCGTGATCACCAATTTATCGGCGAAGCTGTATTGAGACTCCCTTGTTTTAAATCTATGATGTTTTGTTAAAACTGATATCAGACCCTTCAATCGGAGTGAATGTAAATTTTCGTTTAATTCACGTTCACACGACAAAATTACATAGGAATGAATGTTCATCTGCTCCTTTCGTTTCATTTTTCTGTGTGTTTCATTTTATAACAAAAAATAAAGCGTCTGATTTCTGCTGTATGTCTAGCATTTAACCCTGACAGACTACCTGAAGGTGACAACACTCTATCAAATTTAGAATCCGAGAATGTGACTCTCATTTTCGCCTCAATTTTCAAACATGATCATATACAGGTACTAATTCTACGCTTATTCACCATAATCCGATCTTAACTCAATGTGGAATGTTAACTATATTATTAATATAACTAAACGCAATCAGCAAGAGATACGATAGAATTAATTACACTAATAATAAGGCATTTGAATATCATTTCACCAAATGCCTTTCAAATGCCTTATTATTAGTGTAATTAATTACACATTTGCGGTGCACAATTTGCACGCCAGTGTACGACAAACGTCTCGGCGCACACGGCTCGTATTAATTGAAGATAATCGTATGTATACTGCTATATACACGTAGGTATATGTGGTAGAAAGACCACAATATAAGGAAGCACAGAAGTCCTCCTAGACGGTCTGCGAAAATTTTAGAATGAAATACGAAGAATATGGTGTTTTGCTAACGACGAAATGTTACAAATGAACATGAATGTGAAATCATAAAACTATAAATTGCATTCATCGTCATCCCAGCCTTCTATCAACTATTTATGTTTGAGCCGTAGTTTAGTCTATCCAGATACAGCTTCATTTTATGTAGTTTACATGCATTATCGGTCTACTGTCTAATCTCCTGATTATGCTTCTTAAACAAATGAAAGTCCGTCTAAAAGTCTAACTTTAATATATCGTTTGATTTGTTGAGGTCAAAATGCAGTTACTCCATGTGACATAAAACTGATGTGACATGTGAGGGGACGATGTTAGTGTGTACTAAACCCTCTGCGTCTCCGTTACATGTGGTACCTCGCAGTGAACAAACTGTGGCCCTCAGCGTGACATTCAGTGTAATAACTTTAGTTCTAATTGAACCACCTGCGAGGTTAGTTATCGTGTCCTTTACTGTTTACACCGGGATTATAGAAGTTATTGTGAGTACCTTTGTGTTTTGTTCTAACTACGTGATCGTACGAAGTTGTAGTTTTTTGTTTGTGTTCCGTAGAGGATTAGAGGATCTAGATTAATCTATAATAACTTGAATATTTTCTATGTATGGTTAAAAATGAGATCAGACTAATCTTATTGTTTCTATCAAACCGAAAGGAAAACTGAAAAAAAAATCATAACATAAATAACTTTTGAACCGTTGGATGCTGCCTATATTCAGGTTAAAATTAACTTATACTATAAACCATACTGGACCATCGCTTTTATTTATAGAAAAAAAGTTATAGTTAAATTAGGGAAAAAATAAGTTAACACAAAAACAAATACCTAAAGTAATTGTTATCTTGTGAAATGCCTATCAGTGTCAATATATGGCGCCAATCAATACAGTACACTCAATGCCACTTAATGTTCTTCGTGTCCAATATAATAATGCTTTCAGGATGTTGTTGGGGCTGTCGAGATGCTATAGTGCATCTGGTATGTTTATGGAGATTCGGATTGATGGATTTCATGCCATCATGAGAAAGCGAGCGGCCTCCATATTGCACAGTATCCGAGCAAGCTCCAACAGCATTCTGAAAGTAATTTCTTGTACACTGGATTACACTCCACGTGTCTATTTGATTCAGTTGGTTTTTTCTTTTTGTGGATTACTAACTTAGTTCTTAAGTAATTACTAACACAAATATGGATGTTCTGTGAATACTCTGAAATAAACTTATTATATTATTATTGATACACGAACAGAAGCTACTTACCTAACCAATAATGGTAAGTATAGGACGAACGATCATTACACCTGAGTTCATTTTAAACAAGTTACAACTAGACAAACTATTAATGAATTATTTCCGAACTATTACAATACCGATTAAAGCTTTGTTTATCGGTACAACTATTTTGAGAGAAAGTTTGTTGAATCGATACAATGTGGCGGTAGAGAAATACCTAATTGTTATTGTCCTATACGTAGCTTGTGAGGGGTTAAATATAGAGTCCAACCCTAATAAAATAACAGTATATTTTGAAACCAGCTACAGCAGGCGTTATAAGTACGTTTTTGACTGGCCAATTCTACCCTTGCCTGGTTTGCGACCACCCTCAAAAAATTGAGGGTACCTCTGCACACGTAAAGTCGGGATGTTTTTTTTCTCGTCTAACCCATGCTGTAGGGTAACGTTGGATGGGCCTTTCTAAAAATTGCGGATTTGTGAAAACAATTTTTCGATTCAGGCAACCGTTTGTGAAATACTAAGCTTTAAAGTGCTAATGTTTGTTAGAGTCAAGTGTCCCGGCTAGCTAAATGGTCGTTTTTGGATATGTGAAAAAATTCACGGCAGTAGTATATATAACGAAGTTAAAAGGAAAACTATCACCGCTAAGTAGGCTTTACAAGCTTAAGAGTAATAGTCGAACAAATTATATTTACAGTTGCAATGTATGGGAGAACATGATTTTCAACTACAATGTTATGTCTGTTCTTGGGTTAAATTCATCACAACTACGGAAACCTTAATCCGCGAGTTGACTAATTTTTTTTTATTATTTAAATTGAAGCTTTTTTACCTCACTAATAGCTTGGTATAAACAGTTTTTTTAGTATTTTTAAAAATTGAAAAGATATGAGCGTTCAAAACTCTCAATTAGACAGAGAGGGAAATACTGAATTGTGACGTCATAGTTCAGTATCGCCATATAAATTACATGCAAAACTTCGTTTTGCGAGAAAGAGATAGACAAAAAGCTTCTATAAGTTATAAGTTTTTTTATTTTTCGACCGATTTCAAATTTGATTTCGAATTCTATTATTGTATTACATGTGTGGATATTATCTACTAGAATATATAGTATTCAATATCATGCAACTACCCAATTGTGCGTGGTCCGACACCCACTTAGCCGGTTTTTTTGTCTGCGCGCCGATGTGATGCTGAGTGGCCAAAACTTGCTCCAAAGAAATTTAACTCACATGTAGCCTGCACACCGTAACTGCACATGTAGCCTGCACACCTTACTTTATATTTATTATGATCAATTTATATCATTTTGCTATGTGTACCTTCTAATATCAAACGTCATTTTGACATCCTCGAATGACGGAAATCGTTATGCACCGCCGATAGTCTCAAAAATTGTCTTCTTAAATCGCGTGGAAAGCCAAAACTCGATACAAATCGCGAAACAATCGATTCTAACAGAAAGATATCTATACGGCACAAGCACGTAATGCATCCAGTGCGGTAATAGTCTCCGCCAACGTTTTTGTTTGCTCCGTTGAGTTCTTTCCTCAAACATTACTATCACGACGCTAGAGTAAGACATTGAATGTAAAGTTACATGTGTCAGACAGAGATGGAATGACAAGGTGGAGCACGCAAAGGGTTGGAACACGTAGATTGCTATACCTAAGGAGACATAATGTACGGTCAGCGGGTGGAGATAGTTGTTTCTTTCTGCATTTTATTATCACCCCTCTTTCGTCTGAATTATTCTGTTAACTTTCTTTAGTAAATCGTTTCGTCATAAAATCTACGTCAATTTACAGACCACAGTCAACCAGTTATCATAAATATTACCTCAATAATATTAAAAAAAAGATACTAAAAATGTCCGAGTTTACATTTGCATACAATAACCAGCCTATGTTATTAAAACTACTAAATGTATACAATAAGACCCTAAAACCCCCTCTTATCTTAAAGAACGTTTCAAGTTCCTTCATGACACACATAATAGATATCTGAGGTCATCGGAAAACCTGAGACTAGAGATGCCGATGCATTCCACCAGTTTCTATGATAAATCTTTTACTGTTCAAGCAGTACGCTTATGGAATGACTTACCCGTGTCGGTAAGGCGTGCTCAATCTTTGTCCACTTTTAAAATTATGATAAAAAGTCACTTCCTCTCTCCTTAAACAGCACCATTATATTTTCTTTACTCCTGAATCATGTCTATTGTTATATGTATATATTTATTTAGATTGGTATAATATACTTTATGTATGTATTTATTTTATCGTGTAAATAGTACACCACAGACTACCTACAATATTTGTCTCTCCTTCCCTTTTCAATCCATCCAAAGGTTGTCTTTAAAAGATCGCTCTTAGCGATAAGACCGCCCATTGTGTCACCCTTTGTAAAATTTCTATATTTATGTCTGTAATCTATATGGTGTACATAATAAAGAGTATTCTATTCTATTCTATAAGTCACTTCTAAAACAACTTTATCCGGTAACGTTAGTTACACTTTCCAACAACGCATCGGATGCTATAGGTAATATCTAGCAATAACAGAGTTTGCCCTCTCTAATTGTCCAAGTTACTCTAACACAGGCAACGCCAGGGCTGGCACTTGGCTTAGCCAAGCTGTGCGGTGATTGCCGTAATTCTGCCGATGTTAATCTAGGTTATTGCAATTTTGCGGTAGTAAAAGATCCTTTGATTCATGAGTTTTGGTGGGACTTAAAGACAAAATACTACGTGTGGTCTAAAGGATCAGAAAAAAAAAAAAAAATATATATATATATATAACTCTAGTTTTTTTTACAAAAATCACCATTAAAAAAAAACATTTTCTCAGCATTATTATTGTATCGCGCGATAATAATACTGACACTGCAATTAATGTCACGTGCAAATTCAAAGGACATTCTAAAATGTATTTGATGCGATGGAAGCATGCTCTTTTGAATCTAATGAAACAATTGTAAATAAGAAATTGGTTGAAACAAGTTGAGTGTCAGCCCTAAAATCTCCGATCTGGATTTATAACAGTCGTACCGTGAACCACTGCTGGTATTATTGAGATTGAATTTTAATGGAATTACTCTCCTACTAGGGAAGTTCAACTTTACGAAATATCTAAAAGACGTTCCACTTATTAAACTTTTACGTATTAGTAAATTGCACGTACTATATTTGTTGAGTAATCGCAAGTGTGACTTGTGACTGTGTCGCTGTGGGTTCGATGACGAAAACGTCATCATTCTCCCGCCTATACCAATGAGCTAGGTGTCGGCGCAACATGTCTTTTTCGTCCATACTCTCTTTAGTCATCTCGGTAGTTAACCACTTTCAAATCAGATCATCATTCACACAGTCATTCCTTCTTTGGTCTTCCCCTACTTTTATAGCCATCGACATTCTTACTCAAAACTTTCCTCATCACATCTTCCTCCATATCGTACATGCCCATTAACATAACCAAATACCATAAAAACCGATTTACTCAAAACTTTTCAGTTACCGGTGCCACTTTCAGACTTGACGAGATGAGGCACCGAAAATATGGGTTTTTTTATGTAAGAAGTTTTGAATATCGTCCGTAAAAGTAGTACTAGGCAACTGCCTATCAGGGTAAAATTCAAATTCCAAGTCATTACAGGCTGACACTTGATCTTGTGTTAGTTTGAAAGACACTTTTCAATGTTAAAGCTAAGTTTCCGCAACTCAGCACGTCTCTCGCTTCGCACGACGCTAACCATGTTCCACACCGTGTGTGTGCAATTCACGCCGAACTCGCAGTGACGTGTTAGTGTGGCGGTGTGGGTCAATCCAATAACTATCAAGCATCCCTATCTGTCTATGTGGTTATCGTAGCCCACCACTGGAGGGTTTTATTACGTTGTTTTTGGCGTGTAGTTCGACGTTTATTTGGTATAAAAATAGGCCATTTTTGTGGAAGTTACAAGATCGTTGCGTGAAATGGATGGGCAGCGCGGTACAATTGCGATTATTTGCTTTCTTTTATTTGCCCACAAGGACTTTCGAATAGTTCATGAAGACATTTCAGAATGCCATTACACCTGAAATTCTACATGAAAGCAAATTTAACATCACCTTCATTGCTACCTTATAAATTCGATGTCATTGAAACAGGCCACATACTATAATCGCCCTCTGTAACACAGTAGTAAGGGTCCGGCTTACAGTAGTCTACAATATAAAACCAGCTTGAATCCTTGAATCAGACCTATTATTTCCTCCAGCGAAGATTTATTGGCATCATGAAGCTTATATTGAGAAATTTAGCCTTTCTGGAGTCCGTCTCAATATTCATCCGCTTGAAGCTAATGTACTCAGCGAGTACTTCAGAAGGGTCTGAATACAGAGTAATGTATTGGTGATTAATATAACGGCAAAAATTGTGTTTTGTGTATTTTTGAGTATTTTTGAGTATTTACGTATTACCTACTACAAATACTGATTGCAAGAGTAGGTAGTAGTACCTTTTTGTTTTTGTGACTCGTTACTTTTTGTTTTTGTGACTCGTTACTCCATGATGTACCGCCGCGTGAAATGAAGAGTCATCATCATTTATTTATAAATGAAAGTTTATGCTGAAGTGGGTTTTGTGACTAGCTGTTGGTATATTGACAAATAATATCTATGTGCCTGTATAATGTCATCGTAGAGCTAAAACGCAAATCGCATGGCTTCAAAGTATCTGAGAATATGATGCAAATCTCAAAAAAACACAAGTACGCATTTTCAAGGCTAAACTAATATTATATAAACTTAGAAGAAACTATGAAAGCCTCTTTGTTTAACAACAAAGGCTTGACGGACGATCAGGAGAGTTACCTTAGACCTCCAGTCTCAGGTAATAGCTGGGGCATAACTCATCGCTTTGCATAAATCAGCGAGATTCGATTAAAGTAGGGTCTCAGCCGACCACGTTATATCCTCCCGTTTTAACAGCTTGGCTATATTAAATCCACGATCAAATTAAAGGATAGAAGATAATATGTTACGAAAGTATTTTAATCATAATATTTCACCTAAGAGTGATATTGTATGATATTATCAGTGTCGTCTAATATAATGAACGTAGATAATGTATACCATCATTCTAAAGCGATGTATGTAACCTGGGGAATAAGTATTTCTAATAACTTCATTAGGAAGAATTTTAAGAGTAGAACCACGTAATATACTAAGTTGCTCGCTAACGAGTGCTTTTAAAAACGTTTTTGTCTTGTAAGCCTACTATTACATTCCATGAAAATTTGGTATTAAATTACATTAGTTAAAGTTAAAATAAAAGAAACGTTTACGTATTAAGTCATGAAGTTAACTAGCCTAACCTACGTATCCATATTGTTTGCATGTTCACAACAGGGAAAAACCAAGAAAACACCATAATATAAATGATTCAAAATTAAATATAGAAATATTCTTCTCTCAACCCAGGTTTTACAAGTACAAGTATCACTCAACCGCCACTTCAGGGTACCTGAAACATAGAACGTTTTAAATAAGATTTTGTGTTGTTAATTTCGCTAAAGGTTAAAATTCTTACTAAAATGTTGGCCAATTAAGGAGTTGTTATTGAACCTTATAGAAATTATTCAATGAATTCTGTTTCGTCGCCATTTCGAAAGGTCAGCATTTGATTACCCAGACAGAAAATTACCTCAGTTTCAAGTAAGCTTCGCTTAGTTCAATTTTTGAATTGAGAAGTGCACTTCATACTATAGACGCTAAGAGGATCTATCGTTATATTCAGTCTACGACGATACTTGATTGTGTGCCCTAGTCATTAGTTAGGTAATACGCACATATTGGGTATTTATTTTAGTTTTTCATTAATCAAAACACACTTTATTAACTGTACAATGAAAGGAATTTAATTTGAATGTTAGAAAGTGTTCAAAATTATTTAAAATGTTTGTTATATGGGAAGTCACGTTATTTGGGTTTTTCTTCACAGGTGTTCACACGCGTTTCCAATAAAAATATATTTCCTTCTATACAATGGGTGGGCAATCTTGAACAACGGTAGCTACAAATAATAAGTCTATTAGTATATAGTACGGTACCGTGGCCCACTGAATAGTTACTAACGACCTGCCATCCAAGACTAACTACTCTATCAGTGCGATAGAATTATGCTCGAAAATGGAACGTTTTATATAGACAAAGATGCAAAATTAAAAAAAATAATATATAAAGGAACTGTTTGATATGCGCCACCACTTTCCTAAATTGACATACAGTATCTGCAGGTCCAATCCCTATAGACGCGAATAAAATAAGTGTGAATAAAATAAGTGTGAACTATAAGGTTACGGACACGAAGTAACGGGCGCGGGGTGGCGGCGGCGGCGGCGGCGGGAGCGGTGCGTTTCAATGCATAGATTTATATGGAAGTGACCTCGAAGGCAAGGGCGTGGGGAGCGGCCGTACGAGCGATGCGCATAAGTCAAGCGGTGCCCGCGCTTCTGCA